>CAEFZY010043347.1:0-39304 GCA_903066815.1 Brachyrhaphis roseni
GTACTGGCTGTGCCGTACATGTGACAACTATCTCCCGTCTTCTTCATATGTCTGGGCTATGGGGTAGGGTGGCAAGATGGAAGCCTTATCTGGCTTAATTTTGCAAAAACACATTTGAAATCTCCCAAACACATGTGGGAAAATGTGCTGTGGTCTGATGAAACCAAGGCTGAACTTTTTGGACGTAATTCCAAAAGATATATTTGGCACAAAAACAACACTGCTCATCACCAAAAGAGCACCATACCTACAGTGAAGCATGGTAGTGGCAGCATCATGCTTTGGGGCTGTTTTACTTCAGCTGGAGCTGGGGCCTTAGTCAGGGTGGATGGAATTATGAACAGTTCCAAGTATCAGTCAGTGTTGGCACAAAACCTTCGGCCTTCGGTTGGAAAGCTGAAGATGAAGAGGAACTTCATCTTTCAGCATGACAATGACCCAAAGCACACATCTAAATCAATAAAAGAATGGCTTCATTGGAATATGATTAAGCCTTTGGAATGGCCCAGCCAGAGTCCAGACCTGAATCCCATCGAGCATCTGTGGGGTGATCTGAACAGGGCTGTGCACAGGAGATCCCCTCGCAATCTATCGGATTTGGAGTGGTTTTGCAAAGAAGAGTGGGCAAATATCACCACATCAAGATGCGCCACGCTGATAGATTCCTACCCAAAAAGACTAAGTGCTGTAATAAAAGCCAAAGGTGCTGCAACAAAGTATTAGTTTAAGGGTGTGCATATTTATGCAACCAGGTTATTGTAAGTTTTTTATTTTTACTTCACCTCCGTGAAAGATTTCTGATTGTTTTTCAATTGCATTGTAGAGGTTATAGGTCACATTAAAGGTGGAAAAAGTTGGGAAAATGTTTGTCTTGCTGTCATATTTTTACATCACAAAAACCTGGCATTTGAACAGGGGTGTGTAGACTTTTTATATCCACTGTACATTAGGAATACCCAATTCAGCAATCAAATCTATCAATAGGATGAATTTTGACTTTATCTGGAAACAGAAAACTCACTATATCAGAAAAGGTCATTTAATCAAAGTTTGAAGATGGAGGACTGCAAGCTATTGAATTTGACAGCATGAACAACCCTTTAAAAATAAACTGGCTTCAGTCTTTTTTAACAAATCAAAATTACTTATGGTTCCATATTCCAAGTAAAATATTTTCAAATCCGGGTGGAGTTAGTTTCCTTCTTAGATGTGACTTTGACGTTAAAAAACTGCCTGTTAAACTTTCCTTCTTTCACCAGCAAGTTTTATTGTATTGGAGATTAATCTGTAAACATAACTGTAGCCTACACAATACTCCCTTGTGGAATTGCGGTTACATAAAAATAAAATTCCAAACTTACCTGAATTTTCTAAGAAAGACATTATCTTTGGGACTCTGAGAAAAGAAAAGAAATTTGAAATGCTACTAAATGTAATAATTATCATGGGCAAGTTTTTCATTCACAAATGTCGTTTTCTTAAAGCCAAACCATCTTTCCCCACTTTTCACAAGGAACTCTGCCACCTCTTCTTATCTCTAAAATTCATGGACAAAGAACAAGATGCAAAACTGTGTAATATGATAAACCATTTGAAACTGCTGGAAAACCCCTAATGGCTTTTGTTTTGTTTTTGTTTGTTTGTTTGTTTTGTTCTTTCGTCCTTTCTGTGTGTATGGAAGCAGCCTAGATCGGCTTCATCAGGTTTTTCAGATTTATGTTTGTTGAATATGATGGTGGTAATAAATAAAAAAAATACCTGTACTTTCCCTTTTTAAACTTTGACCTCCCATGGTCAGTCGCCAGTCCTGGTTCTCATCTAACTCTTTATTACTGTTGGAGGAGAGAATTGTTTGTGTCTTAGTTAACATATAATTTAATTTTATACTTGTCAGAAGTTCATATTTGAAACCAGAAGATAATTTCTGTTTTCCAAATACTAGAATAACAAGAATGAAAATACGTAGAATTCAAAAGCGAATGAATAAATGAAACTCTAATAATATGAAGAATGCACAACAATAAAGTAAAAAAAGAAAAAGAGACAAAGGAAGAAGAAATCTATCAAGTCAGAGTAAAATGTGCTTGTAAGTAAATGGCGTTATTATTATTACTGGACAAAAAATCAGTCAATATTAAAGAAAAAAGACTACAAAAAGGCCCAAGAACTATCAGTAGCGCTTAAAAACATTGGGATATAAATATTAAGATGTGGAATAACTGAAGGCTTTTGAATGACAGTGAGAAGAGCCAGTTGTTTAAAGCTCTGTAGATCTTAGAGTTCTTCCCCCTCATGGCCTTCCTGTTGAGCATGTACAGCTGCAGGATGTGTGTGTGTGTGGGGATGGGGGGTGTGTGGGGGTGTGTGTGTGTGTGTCACAGGGAGGGGAGTCATTTCCTGCCAGAGTCTCTCCCACACTAATCCCCCAAAACCTTCAAGTCATTTATAACGCCTAATGCCAAATGTTGCAGAAATACTTGTCTTATTTTCTGCCAAATCCAACAAAGAAATATTCCTACCATCAGCTCCCTAAGCTCTACATTTGTTATTGTGTGTTGAGTATGTAAGTATATATGTATAGTTACTATTATAAATGCCCTCTGTGGGAGCAACGCTGTCTGATTTTAGTGGAGCAGCTTTTGTGTAATTTCCTGCCAGTTTCACAGTGACTGACAACATGTGCCTGGGGAATGAATGACTGGTTGATATTGTCTTGTCGACTACATCATCACACAAGTATGCTGAATGTTTGCTGCAGGATCCAACAAACAGTGACTCAACATCCAGTACCATTGTCTGAATACCTGAGATTTTTGTTTCTTTAACCCATGGAAGGAAGCTTGAAAGCACGGGACAATAGATAAAAAACATCTCAAAATGTTGGCCCACTTCCATATCTTCTTCTCAGTACTCTTGAGGATCCCCAGTGAACTTTTTGGCTAAAGGGTACAGCTAACGAAATATGAAGCAGCCACCCTTAAAAAATATGTAGTCAACTAGGCGTGGCCGTGTTAAAACCTCGACGTCTTCGACATGCGTTCCATGAATGTCTACATAATTGCAGTTTATTTTCGTAATATTTCACAGTGTAATTAAATGTGTTTGCTAAGTCTGTGTTGCTAAGCCTGTGTTGCCTAATCACAGTCTGCATATCTGTGTTTAAGACACCAGGGGAACCCTCTGAGACTGAGTTCCTCCTTTACCAAATATTTTATTTTGGGTCTTTTGCATGTTTTTATTTAAATAACATATTCACACACAGTGCAGGTTAATTTAGCAACATACAACCCCAAATGCTCTCCAGGGGTACAAATAGTGTGAATTAATATTTTAATCAAACAATGTTTTAGAAAAGTTGAGTACTGTTTTGTATAAAAAAGAAATAAAAAATGGAAATGCAGATAAATCAAATTTTATATCCAGGTATGTATTTACAAAGAGTGAAGTTTAAAAAAAAATACAAAAATACATCAATCTTGCAGCTAAATCAAGAGTTGTTCAGCAGATTTTGGAGAAGTCGAAGTCAGACTGAGTGATGAGTGAGCTCACTCTCAGTTTGTTTTAGATCTGGACTTTGACTGGGCCATTCTAACACATGAGTAAGTGTATGTCTAATCAATTCCAACATAACTCTGGCCGTGTTAAGAGATTTTTATCCTGCTGGAAGTTTTAACTTCCACCCCAGTTTCAAGTCATCTGCAGCTTCTAACAAGTTTTATTTTATTTTAAGCTCCATCCACTTTCCCAACAGCTCTGATTTTTATGTCCCAGCTGAAGAAAAGTTAATCCACAGCATGATGGGTCCACCACAATGTTTCACAAGGAAATGTTTGATCTGCAAAATGTGCAGTTTTCCTCCACACACAGTCTTTTACTTGTGGGTCAGAAAGTTCAGTTTTGGTCTTATCTTACCAGAGCACATGTTTGCTGTGTCCCCAACAGCCTATTGGAAGCTGCAAACAGGACTTCCTATGTCTTCCTTCTCACCACTCCCCAATAAACTCCAAGCAGATTTGAGCAATCATTGTTTTCCACGTAACCTAGCTTGAAATCACACTGGGCTCTTCAGAACCGTGGCCCAAAGTGATAAAGATCTAATGAATGTTTTAAGATACAAAGCTTATAAAAAGGCAAATTTGGCCTTTATACAAATAAAGTGTATTGCTTTATTTGCTTAAAACTTCCATTACAGATATGGAGGACCAACAACTGCTTTTATTTTAAATTGTCAGTTTTGGTCATCCATGAACAGAATGATGTTAATTATAAAAGCAATAAGTTTTTACATAGTCCTTCCAATTGATCATTATGATGCAAACTACAAATTTTTAATTCAATTTCTAAAATACGGGACGCTTCATTTCAGTACATGTTTACATTACCTCTCTATAAGGTATTTGTGTTCTAAAACCCAATATGATATTCAAAATAACAATAAAACAAAATAATTGGTCTTTAGAGGTTGTCCATGTCTTGGTAGGTTTGATATTTAAATTACTGAACAGAGCTCTGTGAGATGTTCGAACCCTGGATTATTATTTTATTCTAGAAACCTGTTTTAACTTCTCCTAAACCCGTGTGCTTTTTGGTCACGATGCTGTTTGTTGACTAATATTCTCTAACAAATCTTCATTCAACAACTGGATTTAGGCATAAATTACACTCAGGTACATTTAGATGTTTTTGACTTGTGTAGGGAATTGTTACACTGGATCTTATGAAGGAGCTTGTAGGAGTTATGAGGTCTGGATATAAATACACAGAGCACTTTTCAAATTTTTATTTGTAAACAATCTTGAAAACCATGTCTCTTATGCACTACTTTTCCATGTTCTGTTACATAAAATTAAAATAAATGCATCTGAGTTTGTGGTTTTAACATAACAAAACAATAAAAAGTGACTATGTGCTTTTGGGTGTTATTAACAATGAATAATAACAATACATACATAACTGATGATTTTACAACTTTATTGTTCTTTCAAGCTTATTTTTATATCTAGGTCACTTTTCATTTAATGAAGGGGCATCAGGGAAATCGCCTTCTATGCTAAGGGACAATGCAATGTTTTAATGTTTTACCCCCAGAGGTCTCTTTGTTTTGTCCACCATGTGTTTCCGCTGGACAAACAAAACTGCTATTTTAAAGATTATCATGGAAATATGTCTAAATATACTTTGTCTTTTGATTTTTAATAATAAATGTCTTTTGACCTCCCCAGAGGTGATGATGTAGTGAAACAAGTCTAACTCTATCTCCAAATTAGATTTTTTATTAGGGTCAAAAACATTCAATTTGATCCATTTTGTTTCTACAAAGTTGCTAAAAATCCAAAAAGTAAATTTTCTTCCTGTCCAATACATACAAACTTGTAGACTTCAAACCATGCTTAAAAAAAAAAAAAAAAAAAAAAAAAAAAAAGACTTGACAGTGGAAAATAAAATAAGGGAAACACTGAGAATGGAGAAAAACAAAGAAAAACAGAAATCAAATTGCAGTGGCAGTGTATTAAAAACAAAGCAAGAAAATGATGAAGGGACACCAAATGCTCTGTTCTATTTAAAAACATTTGATGGAAAAATTAGCACAAAAAATACTCAACTTGATCAAATTGTGTACATTTTATGAATATACCGCAAAGTTTTATAAAATAGTAAAGTACAAAAAAAATCAAATACCAAGGGATCCAAAAGGGCTAAATAAATATATTTGATTAAGTTATAAAAGACTCTGACCTAAATAAAGTTATTAAGCACTGATTTACGGTAACAGCGCTGAGATGCTTTTGGGTGCCTTCTAATTGTCCGGAAAGCCCGGTTAAATCCAGCTGCGGCTCCTCTCTCTTACCAGTAAGAGAGCGATAAAAAAAGCTGTCGCGTCACTTCCTCAGTCCATGCCCATCCCTTTGGAAAGGAGGAGGGAAAAAAAAGAAAAAGAAAAACTCACACAGGCATACGACGGCGAGAAAAGAGCGAGGGAAAAGTTGGGAAGGAGGAGAGGAAAGCGAAAAGACAAATGAAAAAGGTGGACTCTGCAGCGGGAGCCAGGAAAAAAGAAAAACAAACTATTTGAAGTAAGTTTTTTTTAATCGCTCTATGTAAATGTTGGTTTATTCAGTCGATACGCGGAGTTTTGTGTTGATCCAAACGTTTCTCTTAATACTTTTAAGACCAATTCTATGTGTTTTAGAATCTGTTTATGCAATTTATAGATGTTTTTAAGTGTTAGGAAACCAAAAAAGCAGCAGACGGCTGGGCCTTGAAGGCCCCTCTACTCACATATTAACTCACTCAGGCCCACTCCCGCTTTACGCTATAATGCCCGTCAGTTATTTTAGGTTATTAATTATAAGGAAGATATAAGTTAAAATTAACACCTACAGTTTTAACTATTGGTTAAGCTATTTAAGGGGTTTACCTCGGTTTTTTCATGGCTGTAAAACTTTTAGATGTCTTCTATTTTGTAGAGAAGGTTACAGTCTTGTTTTTGTCTTCAAGCAGCCCTGAGGGCAGAGAAAAGTATGTGCTAACGCTGCACAGTGTGCTTCAAGTGCAAGTCTCAGCATGGCCTTCACAGCCGGACCAGTGCCAAAAGGCTCATAGGTTTCCCATACTGCATTACACAACTCAGCCGTGTCTTATCAGGAAGTGTCTGTGTGTTATGTCTCATTTAGCTCGGTCTTCTTTCCCCTTATTTTTTCCTTTTCCACCCACAGTTTTCCCCTCACAAGCCATGCCACTCCACAAACCATCCCGGGCCCACCGCCTGGACCCCACCATGATCTCCGCCCCCCTGGGGGACTTTCGCCACACCATGCACATCGGCAGGGGAGGCGACGCCTTTGGAGACACCTCCTTCTTGTCCACCGCTGGTCCCAGTCCGACCACTTCCGAGCTGAGTGGTTCTGGGATCTTGCCGGCTGCTGACCCGGAGGTGGCGGTGAACCACGGCGACCTTCGGGAGGATGCTCCACAGAGCCCACAGCTCCAGCACTCGGAGTCCGTGTCTTCCTTGACCATGGACCTGGACCTGGATCTGGATCTGGGTCCGTCTATCCTTGGGGACGTTTTAGGGGTGATGGACAGTTTGTCGCTGTGCTCCAACGGGGAGGCCATGCTCAGCCCAAGGAGTGACACATCAGTGGTGGAAACGAAGGCGATTAGGGTGAACATGGAGACGTCCGTGAATGGGAATGGCTTGGATGAAGACGGCAGGATACCAGACGAGAACGGATTGAAGTCCAGGGGGCTAAAACCAAAGGTGAGGTTCAGCGACAAGCGAGAGGAGATCATTCGCCAGCCATCTGAAGAGGAGGAGGGTCAAACCTATGACCTCCACGACGATGAGGATGATGACGATCAGCTGGGATGCCACAGCCCGGCGAGAGACGACAGCGGGAGGAGGAAGAGTCCGGCGGGAGAACCCGAGTTGAGCAACCACAACGCAGATTTGCCTCCCAGTCCTTCTTCATCGCACAGCTCAGAGTCGGACGGGGTCACCGAGCTGGACAGGAGGAGGTCAGAGAGCGTCCACTCAGAGACTGATTCAGAGGAGGATGAGGAGGAGGAAGGACGGGGCTACTCATTTGAAGACGAGTCCGATGATGAAATCGGTCTATAGGGGACAGGTATTCTCGTTCCATGTGAACAGTTTGAAAATACAGTCGAAGCCAGATATTTACATACACCATGAAAAGAAACATAACCTCTTTTCTCACTGTCTGACTTTAAATCAAACCGTTTCTTTCCAGTTTTAATAATGTTGGTTGATAATAATGGCTTTAAAAACAGCAAAAGACCATGTGGAGATTTTGACTGAAGCTGATCAAATTAGTATTATAATTCACAGTGAAAACGGTCCCTTGATCAGCTTAGGGTAGATGAATGGGCTATACAAAACATGTTTATTACATTTTTTGCACAAAATCATTCTTAGATAATGAGATTTTAGTCTTATCAGTTCTGTCTATTTTGAGCAGAATGAGCTGTTTTAGGGCCTCTTGTTTCTTTAAGTCAAAATAAGCTGCTGCTGGCCACGCCCCACAAAAATCAATGTTTACACATACGTGAAAATGGCAGAAAACAGATGCGCAACTATTCAGTCGTGCAGCTTTGAAAAGCAGAAGTAGAGCCTCCTGTATAACCAATGAGAATGCAACAAGTGGTTTCTGGATGGTAAGTCAACAACAAAACACTTGTCTTTTCCAGCAGCCATTGCACAGCAAATACAGCTGTAAAACCCAGCTGACCAAAGGTGCTGGAACTCAACCTGGGTTGCTAGGCAATGGGCTGCTTTTGGCAGGGGCTGCTAGGTAACGGACTGGGCTTGCTGAGGAGCAGTAGCCATTGATTTGTGACGTTACATTCAGAAGATTTTTGAAACAGTCAATTTTTCAGACACCAGGGAACATCATTGTTTTACTAGATGTTTTTTTTTTTAAGTGCTTAGGTTGTTTTTAGAAACAGTTGAGACCAAAATATAAGTACAAAATGTGAACCTTGCATAATAGGTCCCGTTTAAAGAGCTAAATTATAGTTTGCCAAAGCCCTGAGGGATAAAGAAACTAATCTTTGTAAAAATGTCCTGTGGTCTGATGAAACTAAAATTGAAATGTTTGGCCTGAATGAGCATTGTAATGTGTTACAGAAGAAGGCGGAAGCTTGCAAGCCTGAATTATGGAGGTGACAGTATGATGTAAGAGTGTTTACTAGAGGAAGGACTAATCTATAAAATAGATGGCATCATGAGAAATGAACATGTGGAAACATCTAGACAGCATCTGAAGACATCAACCAAAAGGTCAACGCTTGGGAACAAATAGGTGTTTCAAATGAACAATAACAGCCCAATTAAAAAAAAAAAAAACAGGCTGAGAGAAAAGAAAGTCAATGCACAGGAGTGGTCATCACAAAAAGCTATAATTGTATAATTAGTGGGAAGAGCTGAAAAGGTGTGTGCAAGTAAGCCAGCCTCAGTTACAGTTCAATGAGGCAAAATGGGCCCAAACTCCAGCAAACTGCTGTGAGAAACTTGGGGAGAGAAACCAAATACTGAGGAAATGTATGCAAATGTCTGAATTTGAAGCAGAAAAAAATAGATTTAATGTCAGATAATGAAGGGAAAAAAGTTTGTCTCTTTGTCCAGCGTCTGTAAAAGATCCGGTTTCCACTGTATTTACAACATATTCCTTAATTTACCACTTTACAGCTGAATGGGAAGCAGAAACAATCTGAATGTAAAGCTAAAATAAACTAACAAAGGTGCACAAGTTAACATGTTGGTCAACTGGAAAATACGGTATTACTATAAACAAAGGTAACAAGACTTTGCATCATCTGCTCACTCAAACAGCAGAGAGTTTGTAGCACTTTGATCCGCTTCATTCAGCTGGAAACTTTGCTGTCAGACTGAAGCTCTGTGGAAAGTTTGATTCAGGATAAATGGATCAGGTTGTTATGATTAAATCTACTCTTATATCCAATTTATAGTCTGTACACAGTCGGCGCTGTGTTTATGGACCTTTACCTATATGTGCCTTAAAGGGACTTGTATCCTTTGCCTTATTGTACTCCATTTTGTGCTATATCCTTGTCTTATTTGTCCTGCATTGCGTGTTTAGAACAGCCTCCTTGCCTTTAGCATTGCAGCCCACAAAGGCGTTGTTGATAATGAGTTACTGTGAATTTGTCACATTCCATATCTGGCAATGTGAGGCTTTCTGGTTCCGACCAAAACCACATCTGAGATGGTTTTATTTTTAACTTCCCAAACTATCCTTCAGGCTGTAGCGATGGTATTTTTTCTAGTTAAGAGGAAGACAATCATGGGACTTAAAGGTCGCTCATAAATCAGGACAAACTGTGTATTTTTGTACTTTTTGCTTGCGTAATTTTTTTGGCTTAAATGCTTGCTGCAAAATGCTGTAAAAGGGAGATACCATTTTACCTTCCTGCTGAAAATGCTGGTTAAAAAAACCCTCATATGTCACCCTGTGGTTTAATAAACATTACAGTAAAAACAAAGTTATTATTGGCACTAGCTTTGACTGCCTCTCTGATGCAAGGCTTGGGTAATATGAGGGTTTGGGATGCTTTCTCAAACTGCTCTCCACTTTATTAGGAGTCTGCTATTTTAATTAGGCTCTTTGACTGGGGTGGCTACATACCAGGTTTCCTGCCACAAAGAAAGGAAAGGGCTTGTAAATGTTACCTCCAGTTAAAAATGAGCAGTTATGTAACTTTATTTGTAGTGGAATATGATGGTTATCATCACATTGCACTATAAAACTATTTCCTTCTCTTAAATGATCCTTGTGTTCTTAGTTTACGTGCAGCACCTTAAATTATTCACTCAATTTTTCCTCGTTTTGTCACATTCAGCGTATTTCATTGAGCTTTTGATCAACAAAAGTCATGCATGAGTGAAATGGAAGGAAAACGATGCATGATTTTCTAAATTAATAAAAATCTGTAATGTTTGGCATGCATTTGAGATTATTACAATACCTAAATAAAATCCAGTGCATCCAACCACCTCAGAAGTTGTTAAGCACTCCAACTGTGTCCAGTTTAATCGCAACACAAATCCAGCCGTTCTGTGAAGACCTTAGAGGTTTCTTAAGAGAACAGACACAGCAGACGGGTCAGGCAGAATGTTACGGAGATGTTTAAAGCAGAGTTAGGCTAGAAAACAACACCCTACAAATCTCTCAGAGCTCTTTAAAGCAACATTACAAAATAAAAACGGCACAACTGGAAATCAATGGTAACCGTGGATGAGCTGCAGAGATCCACAGCTCCGGTTGGAGAATCTGTTAACACAAGTCTGCAACTGACGGCATGGAGACATAGGGTTTTTTTTATTCTTACCAATTTTCTAAATATAACTGCATAAAATAACCCATAGTGCATTAATTAATTTTCCTTCTGTGTTTTTTTAATCAACCAAAATCCTTTTACATTCTCTGTTTTCCACAGTGCAGGAAAAGTATTTATGCTTCAAGGTTTTTCTTTGAACTCCTGCAAATAAAATAGTTCTTTAATTTGACCATAAAACAGACAGGCTTCAAATGTAAACTTCAAGGCCATGCTGATTTAGTGGGTCCATACAAATGTTATTAAAAGCTAGGACAGAAATGGCTCTCTGGATTTGTAAAGGTAGCTGATCGCCGTGGTTACAGGACAACCATTAATTGTGCACCATGCAAATCTGACCTCTGTGGAAAAGTGGCAACTAGAAAGACATTACTGAGAGAAAGAAGGAAAAGAATCTAAGCAAACATGGAAGAAAGTGATCAGATGAGAACAATAAACTGTATGTTTAGAGAAAAACTAACAATAGACATGACCCTGAACTCACCGTAAAACACGGTGGTGGCAGAATTATGACATGGGCAAAGATTTCTTCATCTGATCAGAGATTATGACTTTCTATATGGAGATAAATATGACATATGCCCAGAAAAAACTCTTCTACAGACTTGAAACTGGGGAGAGATTCACCTTCATGTAGAATAATGGCAGTGGGATGGTTTAGAGAAAATTATACTGTATGAAATGGTTTAAAAATCTATGTTTATGAAAGCATGTTAATTATTCAGCTCCACAATCTTACTGTGAATGAGGTAGTTTGCAAAGAATTAGCAAAAGACTCAGTCACTAGTTGTGAAAAGCAACCAATCAGAGCAGCTGTAATTACAGCAAAACCTGGTTCTGCAAAGTATTGACTGAATACAAATATTTAAGTTTTACAACAACCTGAAAAGATTAAACAAACACATTACTGTGTGTTGGTCTAGCCACTAAAATCCCGATAAAATATTTTACTGCTAGATTATGCCAATCATTGATGAGGCAAATTGACTATAATTTCTTCTCATCTAATTACACTGAATAATTTTTAGAATGAAGTAAATTTTTCTTTAAAGTAGAAACAAAGCAGATCAAAATTTAAACTGTTTATTGTTAGCGTGCAAGAGGAAATGTCTAAAATGGTTTGCACATCTGTAAAACATACAGAAAATTCATTATGCGTTTTTATCTGCCAGTAAATGTCAGAAATAAGAGTTATTACTTACAGTCAGGTTATGTACATTATTACAAGCTCCATTCACATATTTACGACTAAATGCAAAACACACTCACTCACACACACACACACACACACACACCCCCACGCCCTACACAGATATAGTCCTGAAGACGTTAAACCCTGACAGGGCCGTGGAGATCATCACGCCGGGCATCTGCGGGTGCCAGTGGATCTCCTTGATCTCTGACTGGCCCTGGTGCAGGAACAGCAGCTGCGGGGGCAGATCCTTCACCCCCTCCACCCTGGCGCCCACGTCGCAGGACTCCACGGAGAGGTCCCACTGGCTGACGACGTCGTCCGCCCCGGAGGCGGCGAACACACTCGAGTCCACGGGGCTCCACTCCACGGACGTGATGGGGCCGCAGTGCTGCTTGAAGCTGGCCACCGGACGACCCGTCTGCAGATTAAAGACGCCGGTTATTTTGGGACGGCCATTTTATTACCGCTCTTTAAAAAGTCTGACCTCCCGATTCTGAATTTGGCCGATACCATTTTTTTATTGCCTGAAATGTCGCAAAATACAGCAAGAAAGTCACTGATTTGGTAACAGTGGGGCGACTTGTTAACTGCAAATGTGCAGATGTGACCTGGTGATTTTTAGACTTTCGCTGAGGTACATAAGATTGTGGGAAAACATCAGCTTTACATGCAAGTATCAGCCGACCACCAATCACCCTTAAGGAAATTGGGGCCGATGAATTGGTGCACCCCTACATTTTATATGTCCACATTTGGCCATATGCATGTTAACTTTGTTTTCGTGGCAGCATTAATAGTTTTGTTTGACTCCTGGAACTGCAGCTCAGTGTGTTTCCACACGGATTAAAAGGGGGGTGGTAATAATCATCTTAATTATTGTTGTAAAGTTGTGCAACAACCATGAAATGGAACAAAGGTCTGCGGTTAGTTGAAGCTGGATAAATAACAAGGCTGCAGACAATCTGATGCAACATACAAGCCTATAAACATTGTTTTTCATGTCGCAATGATAGAAATTTCCTCAAGTCTCAGTGGGAATTGTCTGACGTATACAGGAGCAATTGGAAAGTTTATTTACTTCAGTAATTCAGCTAAAATGCAGGAGGCTGTTGTAGATTCCTGGTTTCTGTCTGTTTTACTGATCATGGCTCACAGCTAGTGAAAAACTCAATTAAGTTTTTAGTTTCTTTCAAATATGAAAATCGCAATCAATAAAACTCAACAAAAAGGAAATTTAACAGAAATATCACTTAATGGACGGTGAATGTAACTCTATCTGTTCCATTTGTATGACATGTATGGCTTGTAACATTTGATCATTTTTTGGCATTAAAGCTAATTTACACTCAGGGGTTCTGGTCGGGTCCTGAAACTGGTTAACGGACCTGGTGGAGCACAGAGACAAAAATGAATGAACTCCAACAAAAGTCAGCATCACCGTTTACCAGGACACCTCATGCCCCCCTCTGCAGACAAGCTTTATGGAGGCGCTGACGTCATTTTTCAGCAGGATCTGGAACCTGCCCACATTAAGCCTGATGCAATAAGCAATTAATCGCTAATTAAAATGAGCTCAATAATTTTGTTTACAGAGACTTCACAATCTACTGTATTTATGGTTTTGGTTGCTGCATGGCTTTATTTCTATTTTACTTATTGTTTTTAGATGTGTTTTATTTTGGATATTTAAGAAGTCTTCAAAGTGTTTTGTACAAAATCATGGTTCATTAACTTGCAGTATTATGCTGTAATCAATATGTTATGTGACAATGGTCTCAAAACAATATTATCGTTTAATAATTTCTTGAACAATTTATCGTCCAGAATTTTTTTTTATTGTGCTCACGTACTAACACCTGCTTTAGTGATCATGACATCACTGTGATGTCTGAGAATTTTAAATTTAATCAGCTGTAAGCCATAATCATCAAAATGTAAAGAAATGAACACTTGAAATACATTAATCTGTACTTAAAGTCACTGAAATATACAAGTATTACTTCTCAAATTTAATTACAGAAATAAATTCAGTTCTATAAGTTATTCTAATTTATTGAGGTCTTTCTGGACAAACTGGTGTTGGTTCCCACCTTAAACTGTCGCAGGTCCCAGACCCTCAGGAGTCCGTCGTCCCCTCCTGACAGCAGGAACGGCTCTCTCCTATTCCAGCTGATTACGTTGATATCTGACGAATGAGCCGCATTGGCTGAGAGCATCGAGTTTGGCGGGGCGCGGATATCCCAGATACGGATGGACTGATCAACAGAGCAAGACGCAAAAACCTAGAGGAAGAAATAAAACGTTTCAACTGTTTAAATTTCAGCAGTGAATCACAACCAACATAAACCAAGTCTGAAACAAAGCAACTGCTGTTCTTTTTTTCTTCTTCTTTTTGGCAAAAGGCTCAAGCCAGCCTCAATTTGCAAGCTGCTCACTCCCAAACCTCAAACAAGATGGGGACTGTTTCGATTTTAGCTGCAACCTTGTGTTGCGACACAATTGCAGCGCAGCAGGTGTTCCTTTACAATAAACACACTTTGATTCACTCAGTGATTTCACGCGACACGCCCTGTGTTATGTTTGTTTTTTGCGTTTCCCACAACCAAAAACCTGCAGAGCAGGTGAGCTCAGCGTGACGTCATTAATGCATGTCTAATCAAAGCATTCATGTACTCATCCCCAGCTCAAAGCCTTCACTCCTTTCATCTGAGAGGAGGAGGAAGAGAAGAAGCATCCAGCCCTGTGAGTGTGACCTGCAGTGTCTTGACATACTGTGGCTTCGGTGGGAGACCACTGCAGATCCTCCACCGACTGGCTGTGGGAGCTGAATGGTCTCTGATCAATCTGCCACGAGGCTCCACCCTCGCGAGGCTCCCACACGTGGATGTTCTTCCTGCAGTCGCCGCTGACGAGGCGACCTGGTCAGGAAAATGCAGGAGAATCCATTAAAAATCTAGTCTTAATGTTTTTTTTTATTTTTATAGTTCTTATGGACTGGATAAAAATATTAGGCTTTAAGATAAATTTCCCTTAATTCTGCTGCACATTTGGTGATCAAAATGAAAAATATTATCCAGAAATTTCACCTTAATAAAGTGTTTCAGTTTGATTCTTTAATGAAATGCATTTAATTAAGTAGAGACCAAATATAAAGGGATAACAACAAAAGAGTATATTTCACTTAAACTTTGATTTCTCCTTTATAGAAAGTTATTAAACTGATCAATTATTACACCATCGTTTAGGCTGGTGAAACTCACAGAAGGTTAGAGCTCTACTTAGCGTGCTGCAAAGCAAACCTTAAAATCTCATTTTAGAGACATAAGAATCCAGAAAGAGACAACTGAAGAAATCCCACTGGCATCACATTAAAATAAAAAAAGAAAGTGTGAATACTTTTGCAAGGTCCTGTATTTATTGATCATCAAGTAGGGCTGATCGACAGCAATATTTAGTATCTATGCAGAAACTTATTTCCCTTTAAATAGCGTTTATGAATTTGCATTCTTAGATTAATCCAAGTTTCTCTGGAAAAGATGCGCCATTGTATTAAAAACCAAAGGAACAAAATCAACCAGGGATCATTTCCTGCCACATTTTTAAATCTTCAGCTTAGTGACACCCTTAAATTTCCTCCATTTCAAATGTTATCCATATTTAACTTTCTGAACATTCAACTCAACTGAAAACCCTTTTTTCTGTTTCACTTTTTTTTGTCATTTTAATGTTTCTACATCCTGAAGTCGTGCTTGGATTTGGTTACCGGTTTTCCCTCTGAACAGGATCACAGCGTGAAATCCAGCTCAATTATAGCCGAAGTCTTTGTTATTTTTGGCCTGCAGAACAAATTCTTGTTTGTTTTTTTTTTCTTCCTCCTGTCTACAGGAGGAAGTTTGACTCACCTGGGACTTTAGGGGACCAATCAATTGCGAAGCCTTCACTCATGTGTCCTGAGAAGCTGAACAGTGGTGTAGCTTCTTTCTGCTGCTGGACGAACGTCGCCATGGCAGCAGAACTGTGGACGGCCTCCAGCTGAGGTCGAAGGTCGAATATCTCTACCTGTCCCTTGTCCGACCACACTGCAGCCAATGGGAGCTCGCCACACTGGGTCACCTGGAAAATCAATTTAATCAGTCATTAAAGGGGGCCTGTTATAATTCACATTTTTTATACTTCCATTTGGGTTTCAAAAGCTTCTAAAAACAGTTCAAGAACTTTAAAAACAACAACAAACAAATAAAATCCTCCTCGTGTTTTTACGAAATAAGTTTATGTTTTTGGTTGTGTGAAAAATGAGCCATTTTAAAAACCTTCCAATGGTCAAGTCATGCTGTGGCGTTACCTAGCAACCCAAATGGAGCACCAGCATGTCTAATCAGCTGGTTTTACCGCTGGGCTGTACAATGACAGCTGGAAAAGACAAATGATTTGCTGTTGACTTACCATCCAGAAACCACTTGCTGCATTCTTGTTGGTTGCGCAGAAGGCTCTACGTCTGCTTTTTGAAGATGTACAGTTGTATAACTATGTATTTATTGCAGCCATTTTCACATGTGAGGGTAAATGTTTAGTTTGAGGGCATCGCCAGCAGCAGCTAAATTGGATTTAAAGTTACAAGAAGCCCTAAAATGGCTCATTCTGAAAGAGCTCAAATTAGGCAGAACTGACCAAACAGAAATCTCATTATTGAAGAATGATTATGTGCAAAAAATGTAAAAACATATTTTTTAGAGCCTACAGGCCTACTAACCTGTTAAATAAAGCAAATTAGATCCCCTTTAAAGAAAATCTGTGCCCCAATTATGATTAACTGATATAAAAAATGACAGACTTACTCTAACTCTGTTAATCCCTCCATAGTGAGGCATCATGGCCAGCTCCAGGTGTGGCTTCTTATCCTCCTCTTCCTCCTCCTCTTCATCGCTTTCCTCATCGCTGCTCTCCTCCTCTTCGTTTTCCTTCTCTGTTCCGTGAAGGTTGTGCATGCGCATCACCAGAAGTCTGCAGCGAGAGGAGCACATTTGCCAGAAAGGTGAACACGGAGGAGCTTGAGAGTGAAAGTAACCAACACCCACCACCTTCTAACGGACTCGACTTATATACAAGTTCTGACAGATTTTCAGTTAAATCCTGACTGGCAGGTAAAGGATTTACACGAGAGCTAACCTGAAATCCGCACCATGAACAAGTCTGCTTTTATTTGGGTGCAATGTCTGTTGTTACCACTGACAGTCATTCATTAATTTAGTCATAGAAATAATATTGCACAATATGAAACAGAGCCAAGAGGAACTGTTCAGAGATTTACAAAAGTGTTAGTTCAACAGAAGTATCTTACTGGGCTTAAAATAATCACAGGAGGACTGTTTAGTTTATTAATAAGGTGACTTCTTAACACAATAGGTTGGATTTTATTTCGGCATTCAGAGTAAAGGGGTAAATATACAAATGCAATGCAAAGACTAGTAAATATAACATCTCCTCTTCCTTTTATTCCTTCTCAAAAGTTTAATAAAAATTCATAAATATTAAATTTCTATTTTTAAATTTCTTTTCAGTTACTTCAGACGCAAATACAGACATAAAGTTCAATAATTATTTACTTTATTTATATTATTTATGGGTATTTCCCTCCTATTTTGTCATGAGGACACTTCATTATTGTGATAAGAAAAAAAAACATACAAAATCTTCCAATAATAGGTCGCAAAAGAGAATAATTGGTATGAAGTGATTACAACTATGACTTGACAAATGTTAAAATCAATAATTTAGGTTAATTACTGGTTAAGAGAGAGAAAAAAAGTTACTGCATTTCTGCAGTAACTTCAAACCTGAACATATTCAGAGCCTTTAAAAAGTATTCATCCCCTTGGATGTTTTACAAAATCAATCACAATTATCACTTGGCTTTCCTGAGGGGAAAAGAAATAAAAATACACAAAAAAAAAGACTTTAGTGTAAAAAAATGGCAATTAAATAATATGTAACATAAAATAAATGTCATTTATAATTTTTTTGTCAAAAAAGCCTAACTTTGTTGATCATCATGGAGCTGTTAAAACAGTAAGACAGACTTTTTAAAGGCACTGTACAATATGAATCTAAAACAGTACGAGTTATATTCATATAAAACAAATGCGGTTTTATATTCATATTGTGGTCTATCACATTAAAGATTTTATGGTTGGATTGTCACAAAATGTGCAAGAATGCAAAGGAACAAAGAAACGAGCTTATGCAACAAATTTCACAACGATTAGGCTTAAGACAAAAAAAAATCAAACACAGATACATCAAACTTCAGTAATCTGGTGAAAAGCCGCACATGCACATTTCTGCACATTTAACAAAACAACAGTTTTATGGATTTAGCTTCAATCTGTCTGAGAAAAGAGTAAACAACTGACTTGGAGTCTAAGCAAACATGTAATCTATTTTTTAAGTGGGTACTAAAACTACAACCAGTCCTGTTAACTTCATGTAAACATTTGCTTTCCGCTCAACTAAACAAGCACAGAGAATCCTTTGCCATGTCTATGTCCCAACACAGGAACAAGGCTGGATCCGATCAGCTGGATGAAAACATGCACAGATGTAACATTTCTGTTGCCTCTCGAGACACTCCCTTCCCACTCTTTCCTCCACAACAACAAAAAAAGAGCAAATTGTTAAGACAAATACTACCTGCAGCTTTAAAAAGCTGTTGATAGTATCACAGACGCACTAGAAACAAAGCAACACTGATCAATGCAACTGGTGCTTCTGTGAGGACACAGATTAATTTAAGATAAGCTCCAGTCCTTTGTGATGCATTAATGTGAATTTAAAGTGCTACTGTCGCCTTAACTGCAGTAAACACTAAGCAGAAGCAATGAAGATGGAAGACAGCTTGACTAGTGATTATGTGAAAATGAGAGGAGAAATGCAGCCAAATGCGTCCCACCTCCCCATCAGAAACTACTTTGAGTTGGTTTAACTTGTGAGAAAACATTGTAACAAGGCTTTTCACTAAACCTGCCACAATAACTAATTTTGTTGTCCCAGAAGTTATTGCCATAAACAACAAGATTGTTGTTTTTATATTTGCAACTAATAAAATGGCAATGGCATAATAAATCAAGAACACATTCTCAAAGATCGATAAACTTTAAATTCTAATGAACATTTAAGCCTGGAACTGGAAGACACCTTAAATATCCAAAATAAACAAAGCAAAACAACATAAACGACTAATAAAATTATTTTTGAAGTCTCTGCAAGCAAAATTGTCCTTCAAATAAACCAAAACACCAAACTGAAGACTTTCATCATCCAGGTTTTGGTAGAAAGAGAAGAATAGAAGAGACAAATGATAAACCATGCGAATGGATATTATTGAGCTCATTTTAATTGATCACATCCATCCATCCCTGGTGCCCATCTCCAGCGGTCAATGGGATACTAATTTATTACATGGTTAATTAATTTATTGTTTACTGCCACAGGCCTGATAACAAATGTTAATAATGATAAGCTGTCCCCAAAAGTATTGCAGTAAACAATAACATTGTTGTTTTGAGACCATTTTCAAGTAACATATTGGTAATGACATAATAAGGAAAGTTTGCCCTCTCAAAGACCGATAAACTTTAATTTTGTACTGAACCCTGGAAGTAGAAGATATCTTAAATATTCAAAATAAAACACAACTAAACACAATAAATAACGTGGATTACAAAATGTGTGTGTGAACAAAATCGAGATTATTTTAATGCAATTAATTGTTTATTACTGAGTGTAAAAAAACTTTTTCTCAATAACTTGAACTAAAAGTACAAAACAATGACCAGAACAAATAAACTCTGCCACTCGGGTATTTTAGTTTACTCATTATTTCCCTTTTGTTTTGTTTGTAACATAAATGTGCAACAGTAATCTGTTAGATTTAAAGCAGTAATATAAAAGTGAGCAGCAGTGAGTTGTACCTGTTGGTTAAGGCTGTTTCAGCCTGCGTGCCCGCGCACAGCAGCATGGACAGGGGGAACTGCTGCCTGCCGTCTCCGTCTCCATCCTTCATCACGTCGAAGCTCAGGCACGGAGCCCCTGAACGAAAAGTCAAAAAGGAAACCCTTAGATCCTGGTTTGAGCTCCTGCAGTCTGGCCTGAGGAGCACATTCAGCAGGCCGGGTCTGAACTCGCCTGTTTGGCACTCGTGGTACATGCGGTACGCAGAGCGGTCCATCTCCAGCTCCTCTCCGGGGTGAAGCGGCTCGATCCCGGGGACGTACACCTTCTTTCCCGCGTCTCCGTCCTCTCCTTCCTCTTCCATGTCTACCCCTTCGTCCTCCTCCTCTTCCTCCATCTCTGCCATCTCGCCTTCTTCTCCTCGGTTTAACGCGTGCTCATCGGTCGCAGACATCTTGGAAGGGCACTTCCGGTCTATGAAGCGGCCACGTGGTTTGAGCGTCCTCCCCCTTCCTCTACCTCCTGCTCCTCCTCCTCTCCCCTCTTTCTCTCTCTCCCACCCTGTTTACGGGAATTCAGCTGGCCTCTTTGGCGCTTGGCTCCCTGCTGCCAGGAAAAAGCAGTCTTTCAAAGATTTCTCTCGAAAACATGACAGCAGACTGTTGGCTGTATTGTGCATGGTCAACCTGACCTCTCCAGAAAGCCTCCCCCTTATATATACGTGTTCTTTCTATTTTTTTTTTTTACTGGGGTCATCTGTATTCGGTGACCCACCCAAGACAAGGTTTCAGTGAATCACAGTTAAGCCTATTTACGGGAATTATGAAACCTCCTGACATTAGTACCCCTGTCACAGACTGGAAACCAGGACTTATTCCTCCAGACAGGCAGACGTCTTAAATATTTATGCATCAAACTGGAAAACATACAAAGAAGCGGTTCACGTATTAAAATTTAAGTATTTCCGTCCCCATTTGTACAAATATGTGCTTGTCCCTCCTTGCAAAATCTTGTCACAAATTCATTGTAAACAATGAACATGCAAAGCATGGTGCTTCCATGGCGACAGCAAGGCAATGCACGTCAAGGGTGAGGACAATGGTACAGATTAAATGTCTGGGTGTGTGTGCAAGCAGGGGCAAGTGCTAACATAAAGATTTCACTTTTATTCCTCTTATAGTTTCAGACAGAAGCCAGGCCGCCGCGATGCATTCCTCCCCCGTCTGCAGCTTATCTTTGAATTTTTTTGCTTTCATCCGACATATCCACATCACAGTTCACCTCACATGAATAGATAAAGGAATCCAGGGGCATAAACAAAAGCATCTCACGCTGAAGGGACCACCAAAGCATCCGAGTGATCTAGCATGAATAAAAAGTAACTTGAAGACTACTTTGTTCAAATTAAGCAAACGAAAAGAACTCAAAGAGAAGGAAGTTATAAAATCAAAGGTATGAAAAGAAGCATTTTACTGTTTCAGTAACAGAGCATTGATCCATGCAGCAACATTTACTGTCTGATAAATGCTAAACTATTGCCCTCAGATTTTCAGCTCATTCACTAGAGCTAATGCACTCTTCCATCTTACACAAACAACAAAAGAACCGTAATAATAAATATAAGTTACTGGATCACTCTAATTTAAACCAAATGCTACTATACCTAAAAGTCTTTAACTTACATTTACTTACAGGAATAAACTCTCACAACATTCATTTGTAAACAGTGAGGCAACCACAGAGAATGGCTTATGTGCACCGACTAGCTCAGTTTGGATCTCTTGTTAGCAAGGAAAGCACAATTAGCTGGAGCTTGTGGCTTTTTTTTTTTCAACCAAGAGAGTGACTATAAGGTTTAATATATATTTGATATAACAAGAGCAAAGTTAGCTGACTTTTGGCATTTAATTCAGCTTGTGCATATCACTTCATTTTAGCAAAGCTTACTGCATCAAAACTCAAAAATAATTAATTCAGTGCCAGGTAAAAGTTTCATTATTGTGCAATAAAAAAAAAGAAGCTGCTACCAGTAGAGTCCAAATAACAACAACAATAACAAGGGGCTCCAGAAAGCTGCAGGACAAGGCCGGGATCGAGATCTTCCACAGGACGATGGAGGTTTATTGTCTATCATTTTTTCAGGTTGGTCTTCCTGGCGTCTGATGGCTCGAGTGGTCAATAGTTTGCCCCTCACTGGACCGTAATCCTTCCTTTCAAGAAACGGGGGCAACGTGGGCGGGAAACAAGTTTCAATTGAAGGTGAGCAACCCACCTGGAGCCACCGAGCAAAAAGTTCTGACGTCAGATTTAATAGTTCTTCTGGGGAGGAAGACAGCAATGGGTACTGCTTGAAATCCGTCTCTTCCTTGAAACTCTGAGAAGAGGAAATGACGCAATTAGAGGCTGCAGAATTATCAGAGGAACAACTCAAGACAAGTCGTAAAAGCTGTGATACTTATAGCTCCAACTCCTTCTATAGTTTAAAAACCTCATAAAATTTAATGTCAGAAAATTTACAGATATCCTTTTTTTTTTTTTGCAAAGACTAAAAATCCTACCTCTATATTTTTGTTCTTTTCAACAATTCTATCCAGTGTCTGCTTCAGCTCTAAGATGAAGGTGTAATTGAGATGCTGATCCCAGAGGTTTGTGAGGAGCACATGCCAGGACTCTACGAGAACCACTGCTGCCGAGAACACGCAGCACTGCAGGGAGACCTCAGAGTTAGCATGCACAACACATGACGAATCACCACAAGAACCACATCAGTCGCACTCGAGTGCAAGTGACACTAGAGAGCACCTGCAGTAGCAATCTGTTCACAAACTCAGTTTTTTTTTTCTTTCCTAAAATCTGTAAATGAGTGGGGGAGAAAGGTAATAATTATCCAGGTAATGAAGTCAAACATTATCCCAAAAGAGGAGGTTGATTTGTATAAAAGGCACAAGCAGTTTTATGACATGTGAGACTCTGCTCCCTCTGTTTAACTGATAACTAAACTCACCGGCTCAGTTTCGCACAGCATGCTTCGAGTGTAGTGGTGTTCTACACGATAATCTTTAGGGAACACAGACCGCTAGAGGAGAGGGAAGTAAAAAACAAAGATCAGAGCTGATTTAGCTTTGTACTGAAGTTGATAAAGTGAGGCATATCTTTTGTAATTGTTACAAATCTACAAGGTGACTAAAAAATGCAAAGCATCACATAGTTCGATTTCCCTCTCTGATCTGACACGCTTACTCTGAATCATCTGACAAGATGCTATTTTCTATTCCTTCACATCATTACATCACATCCTCACTGACGAAGGTGTTGATTTAAAAAAAGTAAAGACTTACAAATCCATTTGGATTAGAATCGATCGTTGCCTTTATGTTTCCAACACTTTTCTGGTCAAAGTCACATCCACCACATTGGACGATGAAGAGCAGCAGCAAAAGTAGACCTGTTTGACACATGAGTGAGGATGAAAGGAGCAGATGACATTCAGATAATAGGTGGAAACTTTCTGTGGTTTCTATCTTCTCGAGCTGCATACCAACAGAGAAACGTTTCAACATATCCTGTGTCAATTTAGCCATTTCTGCAGAAAACAGACGAAAATACTCTGAGCTGCGGTTGTATCACCAACTCCAACTGCATGACATTAGTGTGGCTGAGATTGCAGCGACACATGCAGTGAGAGTCTGCTGTAATACCTGAATAAGCATGAGTAAGAGTCTGCTCTACAAGTTCTACAAGTGCGCTCATAGAAATAAAAGCCAAAGTAAATCATTGGACAATGTTCTTATTTCTCACCTGGCATTTTATCTTTCTAAGAATGGACACTTCTCCATTTCTCTTGTTGACAGCAATCACTCTTCAGCTGTGTCACTCTGTGAAAGGCAAAGTTTCCTCCTCTGTGGTTTGTTGAGGTCTCTGACAGAGCAAGCTTCTGCCTTTCCTCTCTCTTAGCGGTCGATGTTCAGTCCCCTTGCTCACATCCCTCAGTGCATTCTCTTCTTTTGGTTTCCTCTGGTACTTTCCAAAATATGACCCATTAATCTCCACAAGCCATCATTCTCTTTCACTTTGGATTTTCCCTCTAAATCCCAGAGTGGCTGCAGCCTTCTTTCGTTTTCAAGAGCTTTTTTTTTTTGTCTCCCCTCCTTTTTTTTTTTGCACTATAGACCTTGAATCTTCCTAAATTTCAGTAGCTCCTGGGTTCCTTAATGGATAAAGCGGCAGAGACGCGGGCCACCCTCCTCTTCCTCTGGTCACTCCTTGTGTTCTCCACTCAGACACAGGCGCCGCTCAAAGTGAAAGTGCTACGCTGGATTGCCTGCCCCTGTTCCCTTTAAGTCCCGGCCCCTCCCACGCCACACGTTTTACCTCACTATTGACTGACCCCGCTCCCCCCCCGCTCCCCACATTCCCTGACACCCTCACCCCCTTCCCCCCCTTCCAAACAGGGGCTGAGGAGGCTTAGTCATGCAGTTGGAGCGTATGTTTCTCATTTGGAGTCTCCCCCGCACCTCTTCGCCTGCAGATCTGCTTGTCTTTCTCCCCTCAGATTCAGTATCATCCTGATTAATCGTCACATGGGCCGCTTTTGTTTCTGCTTTAAATAAACAAAGAATCACATTCCTTGTCAATCTGGCAAGCAAGATTGCAACACCCCACTGCCAGAACATGCAAGTCATTCTATGTAAAGCAGCTCTTCACAGTCATTGCCATTAAAAACAGCTTCACAGATGCGTCTCGTGTGATACTGAAGTCCAGCACTGTGAACAGCTGTCAACATCTTTTCTGTAACGTGTTGATGCGAGGCCTCAGGTCGTCTGCAGCATCCTGTTGCTTCGGATTTCAGCGACGTGTCATGAAGGAGGTTAATTACTACTGAAAGGAAGAAGGAAAAAAGTTGTTTCTCTTTATGTTCTTTCTGATTGAAGGTCAAAGGAAAGTGGATCGCTTGCTCTGCTGAGGGGGAACGGAAACTACAGAACAGCAGCAAAACCCGCCGTACGCCAAAAAAAAGCCCCGCTCCAAAACTCCCAGAGGCATCATCAAGTGGAAACCCCTCGACCTTTACAATGCGCTACAATGACAGTTATAAATATTCAGCCATTGTGCCGTCTTCCTGTTTCATGCATCACTTGCATGTTGAGAAAATATGCAAGCAATTTGGAAATAATGTTTTTTTGGATCTAGCAGAGAATCAGAGACCAAATGAAATCCAGATTTGAGTTATGAGAGGAGAAGCATAACACCAGAAGTCAACACGTTGCATTGAGAACGAAAGCTCTGGTCAATCCAGTATTTATGAATTTCATCTTGGAGCGGAGCATGAGCCCAAACTTGTTTCATTGCACAGGGTTCCTACACATGTCAAAATCTCAGACTTCACTGGTTCTTTTTTGGCTAATATTGAGATATTAATAGAAAACCTGACCGTTGGGGTATGGTCAAGAAAAGGATTGATAAGTTAATGGGTGGATGAACACAACATTTTGACAGTAGGACAGGAAATTAAGTCTGGCAACCCAAATCTTTTTCTCTTGTGTTTTTGCCACACTTATCCAGACCAGGATCCGTAGTCTTTCAGACTGTGCAGGAACCCTGGTTGCACAATCATCACATAGTTTCAGGTCAAGTAAAACCAAAGGAAAAAAGAAAAATCTACCCGGTTTAAACAGAGCCGTATGTTGCCGGAATTTATTGACCAAAGTCTGCGGACCTCAGCAAAGCAAGAGACGCTTTGGATTTACACAAAAATAAAAAAAAACAACAGAAAAAGCACAGAGGATCAGTGTGTGACTGGCTCGTTAAGGAGCCAAAAATGTGCAGATGCCGTGGCCCCCCCAGTGCGAGAACTTGTTATGCAACCATTTTGTACAACTTTGAGTTGCAGAAAACCTTAAAAGTCTTGTCTTACACCACTTGAGACTTGTTGGCTGATCTCCAGTCAAACAAGTGAGTGGGAGCTGGAGGAGAAACACTCCCTCTACACTTTCACTCCTTTCATTTCCCCACTTCACCACCAGATGGAGCCAATTTGGGAATAAAGTGCATCAGAATCAGTTTATTTCTTCAGGACGCATCTGTATTAATAAACAAAGTTGAAAAACTTTTAGTAAGTTAAACTTCACATGATGGAAGGTCCAATAGAAGAATTCCCTTTAACACAAAAGGCCCCCATGCTTTATCCAAAATTACTCCATGTATTAATCTGAGCAGGATAATCATCCGAGGCGAGTACACAATAGATTTCTCATTACTTAAAAAGACAATAATGGATGAGCAAAATAATTTCTGTCATCCATTCACAGTGCTCCTTCATTCAACACTGAATCCATACAGTCAACAAAACTACCCATGAATAGACTCACTCTTGCTTCGTTTAGCTTTAGATATTATTGCTGTCACTTTTCTTTTCTTCACCACGTCCCGCCTCCTCCTCCTCTTTTTATCACTGGCTGGGGCTCCTCTCCCCTCCTCGCACAGCTGTCATTAAATGACTCTTGTAGGTTTTGCTCAGTCCAGTCATCCAGTACTTTAGCAGCCTGACGTTGTCTTCTTCGCCGGGCCCCGTGGCGCCAAGAAGGGCCAGAACCTTCTGGGTGTCCTCCCTGCCCCGGCCGTCCACTTTGGAGAATTTAAACAGCACTTTGACTTTGCTGAAAGAGTGAAAACCTGCAGTGAGAACACTGAAATCTTTCCCACATCTATGTTGACCTTACACTGCAAAAACAGAAAATCTTCCTATTTTTAATCTAGTTTATACTCCAAATGTCTGTCTACAATTCAAATAAGACAAAACTAACTTAGGAGCTTGTTTTAAGTAAATGGTTCCGTAATACTGGTGGAAACTTACTAGCTATAAGTGAAATAATCTGGCAGTGGATCAGTACTTTTTCATCAATATTGAGGAATTACTGACTTAAAACTTGCTGAAAATTTACTTGTAAGTTAATTCTGTCTTATTTAATGTATAGTAAGATATTTGCACTAGAAACTGGACCAAAAATACTTGGTTAGATTTTGTGTTCTTGCAGTGTTGTCATTTTACTCACTTCATCCACTCCTCCTTCAGGCACAGCAGGCAGTGAGACACAACATCCACAGACAAGTTCTCGTTAGACAGGGCCACTTCAAGTTTGTTCAGCAATGTTGGACCTGGAAAAAAAAGCACAGTAGAGATTCTATAAATCTTAGTTTCACAACTTGTCGTACAAACCAGATTACACAGGTTTGCCTCTGATGTGTGCCGTCTGAACAACTTGCTTATAGAACAATTTGGAATTCAAGCTGATAAGTCTGGGAGAGAGTCTGGCCAGATAATTACTTTCTGACGTGGAGCCAGATCCTTAAAGTTTATTTATGCTCTGAACAGTTTCATAACTTGCACAACCGCTGCTCTGGCTTAAATCACAATTAATGAGTGCCCTCACATAAACTTGTCCTGTTCACAAATCACACCGATTAGAGTCCAAAATACAGAATTACAATTTATTTTAAGGCTCAATGGAAAGGTCCACAATATTTTCTAATATTTGTGAAAATATTAGAAAATAATATTTTCACTGTCAGTACTAGTTTCACTGACAGATTAATTCATGTTTTAAGTTATTTTTCCCATGTTACAATTGTCTGTATGACTTTAGACTTTCAACTTTGTTTTATATCTAGTATTAAGATTTTAGACTTTCTAGTAGAAATGAAGCACATAAGAGCAATAAAATTTTGTGTTTGACTGGCCTTGACTGCTGAAAACTAAAATCTAATCTTTCTTCCAAACACAATGCCTAGTAGCTACTAGGTTACACACAAAAAAGTATTGTTTCAATCTATGCAGGGTTCTGTTATTTATCTTGCAGAAATACCAGAATCAAGTTAAGTTGTTTTCAGCACTTTATTAAATGGTAATAAATTAAATTTACCTCCCAGATTTCACAAAAGTATATTTATAACCTCTTTTTTTAACACAGTCATTTAAAAAAAATTGAGGCTTTTAACCTCTGTAGACGAAAATTTACAGAAATTTGAAATTTTAGTAAATTAGAAATGTACAGAAATTTCTAATTTCAGTAAATTAGAAAAGCATTCTGATGAAGTTCGTTTGTCAAATTAAATTTTTTTTTACGCAGGTGTTAAACATACTTTTCATTAAATCCACATTTGTGTTTTAAAAATGTTTTCTTATTAGTATTATTTGTAATATTTTAACCTTAAATGTTGTGTTTTCAGTAGCTATAAGCAGAAATTCATCAGTCTGTGTGTAATTAACCAATATAATGTGTTTCACTTAGCGAATGTAGATACTGAAATATATGAACTTTTCCACATTTATAGAATATGGTTGTATATGTAGTCATAATGTTATCAAACAACACTTTTATTAATAAAAATGCTGTGTTTTGTCCATTTTACAAGCAAATAAATCTAAACAAGAAGCTCAATAAAAACAGCAAATCAAATACTCTGACCTCTACCAGCTTACGGCATGTAGCCTCACCTCTGTCTGTCGGCTGTGTGTTGGCGCTGCTGATGGTGAACTGATAAAGTGCACAGATTTCATCTTCGCCTGCAGCTGAACCCTGACAGGCCTTCAACGTGACATCCACCAGCACTGAAAACTCTGCATGACAAACAGAGCAGATGTCACACATTCAACCCAAAGTGGCCTGCAGGTAACTGAGATCAGGGGGTCGTTTTGTACCTGAGGAGCTGACGTGGGCCGGGATAGGAACGTCTGGGCTGAGACCAAGGAAGTTGCATTTGTAGGCCTCTTCGTATTGAGCGCTGTATGGGATGGAGCGCACGCAGCCCACTGGTAGCAAAGACTAAAAGGAGCACAAAGATTCACAGGGTAAGCTGTGTTGGATCAGAAAGAAGTGATGCACAAAGAAACCAACTGGTGACCAGTACTGGACCAGTGACATCCTATCTATTTCAGATCAGTGAATCCATCATCACCCATCAAGGTGCCACCGAGTCGCTGACCACATCAATCTTTGGTGAAAATGTTGTTACTAAGTGAATCAAACTCAAAGTTGGTCATTTTCAGCATCAGTGAGTTAAAAAAAAATGAAGCAAGAAGAAACACAATGATGTAAAAAACAAATTCATGTCAATTGCTCATTCAGGCTACAAGAGAGCAAGAGAGAGCAAGGCTTTCAGCTGATAACAGGAAGTCTGAGCATCTTGAAGCGAGGGATGCACCAAATATAACAAATGTACAGATATTTCAACAACAAAGTATGGGATATACAGGGTGGGCCATAAGTTTCCATACATAGGAGAATGTTAAATGTATATTTCTTTTATAATTCAGATGCCCAAGAAGATGCATTTGAAAAAAGAGCAAAGAATTGAAATTATACTGATGGCTGGATCGGGAAGCGGTCGCATGGTTGCACGAAACTTTAACAGAAAACATGGAACGAGCATCACACACGACACTGTGGCAAAACTTATTTGCAAGTTTCAGAAAACTGGAAATGTTGCAGATCAACCACAAAGACATGCAGTGATTACACAGAGTCCCACAAAAATAAAAACGGTTATTCAATATAAAATGTTTATTTTTTCTATGTATGGAAACTATGGCCCACCATGTAGACATCGTTAAGAACTGACTGGATTGCAATAAATGTTAGCTAATTATTTAAGTATCATGCATAAATCATTCTATTACTTTATTTAGAGAAACTTGTCATTTAATGGACAACAGGTTTTAGAAGGTAAAGAGGTGCTATGGTGGTAAACACATACAGAAATAAAAAGTAATCTATCTCAATGCCAATACAAAAGGCATCAGCCAGAAGCAACTTTTTCAATAAAACCTTATTGTTTAAATGGAAATAATGAATTTTATTTGGCATTTTTAACAGCAGCTGGATAGGGTACTCATTAGCTGTTTGTTATGAAGCCAAAACAGAAAGACACAAAAGCTTTTTAATTATTTATTTATCAGAAGTCATATTGTATCACAGCATCCATTTAAAGTGATCACATTTCACAAGTCCTCCTAATGTTATGCAGCTCTACGCACCACAACATTATTTTATCCTTTGGAGCTTTCAACCTTTGAATGTAATGGAAGATGATGGGTTTATAAATGTAGAGATCTAAAAGTTTCTGGCTTAACTTCACAGACTCCCAACATTTTCTTATTTGAATTCACTTAAATTCCAGGTAAGCAATAAAATATGCATTTTAAATTATTTATTTTATTGGACTCTATTTTAAGGTAAGGGTTCAAAGGGTTGCTGGCCGAGTTACCTTTAGCACAGTAAATGCTGACTGGATGAGTCCGGGGTCTGCACTTCTCCATATGACCTGATTTCCCATGAGCACATGCCATGATAGCTGTCGAAAGTCATTCGCCCCGAGGACCTGCAGACAAAAACACAAACAGCAGCTCTCAGACAGAGTGTAGTCCATGACAAACAAACACCTTTTATATATTTAACAAAAAGTTTCTCTATAACTTTCATTTTCAGTCATACAATCTCAGTGTTCAGTGATTATGCACAGCAAAATTAAGTCTCTTTTAGACATGTTTACCTGTCTCAAGTGTCTCAGTGATTTAAATTTTGGACCAGGTACATCATCTGATTTTGAAGCTTCACACAGCAGACCCAGTTTGCTGTCGGTTTGGAGTAACTGTGACTCTGACCCGCCTCCTTCTGCTCCTTCCCAGCAACTCATTTCTTCTTCTTGCTCTTTGGAAGACAAACAGCGACATAAAAACAAAAACTTGAAAACTTAATAACTAAAATAACGTGGGGAATTTTCACAGGAAATTATTGCAGACAGGTTGGGATGCTACTCTGCATGACTCCTCTTATTTTGTGCTTCCAGCAGTGCCTCCTCACTGCTCACCAAAAAGTTTCCTAATTACTTTTAATCATCAACCGAAGCGATGGTGCAGTTTAAGAGCAAACAAATACTGTGTGCTACAGTGTTTGTTTGTGTTTTGTACCCACGCAACTTTTACTCATATCTTTAAGACCACAATACCGTAAGGGACTTTCCATCATTCAGGGGGCTTTCCATCTCTTTCTATATGGATGGCAACAAAACCTACCTGTGGTCAAGATACATCTATCGATCAACAGATTTAAATATCTCACAAAGGCTTTCTCACCGTTGTGAGGAAACTTCCATTTAATGACAGATCACATATTTAAATAAAAAAATAAATATACTTTATTGTGGACGAAAATCTGTCAACAGATTTGCTTTTGATAAAGATATTTGCTTTGTACAAGCCAATATTAAAGTCCTTGCAATGATATGAATGCAGAAGTTAGCCTTCACTCAGTCCTAAGGTTTTTTTTATGCATAAATAAAATATTAAAATGATTACGTAGCTACAAATATGTGTTTGCTTTGCTAGGAACACACTGGTTTCCACATTTTTATATTTTGAATCCCATCAAGGGAATCTTTGCTTTTAGTTTGAATCTAGGATTTATTCAAACTAAAACCTAGTTTGAATAAACAAAGTTTGTTTATTCAAACTAAAATATATATATTTTTTTAATTTTTTAAATACAAAAATTAAAATGCTGACTTTAATTAAACAATCTAACATTAAAGTCAGAATTCTTTTTTTTTTTTTCTTCTCGGTGGCCCTAATCCTCTTCTGTGGAAATTTAGATTTGTATCTTTTAAAGAAGATACAAATCAGATGCAGATACAAATACAAGCATTTTCAGTTCTCTTTATACTCTTTTTAACACAGCACTTACTAAAAACGATTCCAAATTACCAGACTAAGCTATTACGCACATTTCAAACCGCAGGATAAAAAGCAGATATTTTTCTGCATTTGGACAGGACCAGGAACAGTGTTACTTAAATTCCTGTAATAAAAAGAGCCGTTCATCAAAAAACCTGGCAGTTACTGTAAAACTAGAGAGTGATAACTCTCTTCTCTGTGGTGAATCATATTACAAGGAAAAATTATTCCTGCTTCCCAGAGGCTTAACGTTTTTTGAGACAGGAACAAACAGAGCCTCATGTTTTTTCAACCTGTTACTGCAACAACCCTCCACCCAAAAAGAAATCGTGAAACTGACAGAGTTATTCAGTATTTACTGAACAGCTCAGTTCTGAGGGTATTAAAGAACGCGGACACATACCAAAACAGAAACTCAGACCCGCTGGTTAAAATCCAGGACAAGAATCCTAAAAGGTCCCTTTTATCCCCACTCAAGTCTTTAAGTCATTGTAAATGATGCAATTTTATGTGCAAAGATAAAAAAGTCACAATAAAATAATAGTTTTGTTATCTGTGGCCAGGAAAGAGTTCAGTGGATGCTTTGATCTGTAAAGAGATGGCAGACCATTTTGATTTAGGATCATTTTTGTGATTTAAAAAACTAATTGCTCTGACAGTAACAATCCCACCATTGTCCTTTTTTTCATTTTTGAGGATTTTTCTAGGATTGGATCATAGTGAAGGAAGTATATTCTTCTTTGAAAAGAGTTGGGATGAAGACAACTACTGAATTTATCTAACATTACAAAATCCCAAACAAATAATTACAGAAAGAAAATGTATTGGTTTAATAGGAAACAGATCAGCAATATGACTGGGTCTATAAACAGCTTCCAGAGAAGTGCAGGGCTCAGGGGTAAACATGTGGGCTGGTTGGGGGCGGGTGGGATTGGTTCAGCACAGAAACCCTGTGTGCAAATCTTCAGAAAGCATTGCTCAAGTCAGTATAAAACTTCGCTGAATTTGGGGATTGGAGTCATTTACGGTCCAGAGATTTATTAAAATAGACTGAGGTTATGCAGACGTGTGTTCCGTGAGGCAGCAGGACGGAAAAGCCAGTAAAATGCAAACATGATGCAGAAATAAATTCCTTTTTTTTCTCACTTTTAACATCTGATATGACTTTGTGTTTTGGCAGATTGTACCTGAATGCTGATTCTACACAAACATTAACATTGTATTCATGGACATTTCAAGTTTATCAAAGTTTTGGAGCACACTTTTACTGATGAGTATGAATAGCACAAAGTGTTATTTTATTGACATATACGGCACACTGATTAGTCTGTGTTTTCCTCTATATGTTGTATTTCTAGCTTGAAAACCACTTTGATTTGTGCCTTCAATGAGCACGAGCCAAAGTTTTCCTTAAATAAACCCATTTCTCAAGGTTGCTATAATAAACTGAACCTGAAACTGCTGTATTCTGTCCAGGATCGAGCAGGAAGGTATTTATTACATCTGAATCAGTCTGTATGACTGGACTGAATTAAAATGTTTGTAATGTGAAGTGCCTGGCGGTGACTCCTGTTGTGAACTGGTGCTGTTCTGAACTAAAAAGAAAACATTACAATGTTTCTGATGCAGTTTGGTTTGATATTTTTTCCACTCTACCAAAGCTTGAATCCAAACAAAGTAAGTCGTCTGTATCATGTTTAAATGAACAGGGCAGAATAGTAACCTAGTGACTGCTAACTTCCTAATTTGAGATGCTAGAGAAAGTTCAGGACCAACTCCAGTTTCCTTCAGTAAAACAGCACTCCCTTACTCGCTGCTGCATACTGCTGGCCAGCAGTCTGAAACATTGCTCTCCAATAACAGAAAGTCAAATTCAGCTATTTATAAATATATCTGCCAGAGTTACAAATAACTCAGAGAGTCATGATGTGGTAATTACAGGAGTGCCACCTATCACGCTTTTAAAGGAAACTACAGTAATAACCAGCTGATATTATTATGTTATTAGAACCACAAAATCCATTTTAAAAGATTTTATATCATAGAGCACCAAAATGATAAATAATTTTCAAATGTTTTTTATAAATAAAGATCTCAAAAGCATGTTGAGCAGTTTTATTGCTCAACATGCTGAATTATTGCTTTGCAAAACCACTATTTAGGCTACGTCTATAGCAACTTTGCACATCTAGACTGAAATCTAGATTCAGGCCTAAGCCATTCTAATACATAAATATATATTATGAACCATTTTACTGCAGGTCTGGATGTTCACTTGGGGTTGTTGTCTTGCTGGAAGGTGGATGCAGTCTCAAATCTTTGCAGCCTTTAGCAGATTGTCTCTCACTATTGCCCGAATATGTCTGACTAATTTCACTAATCCTTCTGCAAAAGCATTCAAATCAGGTATATTGATTTCTTTTTTTTAATTATTTATTTATCTAGGTAAACCACATGGAGACATGAGGTCTCATTTTCAAGAGCAAGTCTTTTAAAGAAAGCAATTTGAATATTGTTAGATCTTTGTCCTTACAGAAATTAAAGAAGAGAAAATGCTGCAACAACAGAAAAACATTTACAAACTTCAGAAGGTATTATCACCTGCCCAAGGGATTGTAGGCAATCTTTGATACTCAGAAACTATTACTTATTGATTAAATATTCACTATGTTCATGGCTGTCAAGTATTTTGTGATACTGTTAAAACATGGAGTTTCTTACTTCTGCGGCTGTATTCATTTGCCCATTTGTGATCCTGAATTGTATAGAATTGTCTATTAAGACGGCTGGTCTAAAAGCTGCACTGGACACAGAGACTTTTCTGTAAATCTTTTTACCACTTTATAAATCTTGACCAGAATAGGGCAAGCTCTGCTGAGAGAGGACAAGTTATCTGAGTGTCGTCATGGTTTTCTGGCTGCAGAGACGGAGTTCTGAGCGATCCAGTGAGTCGGGTTTTATCAGGAGTGTTTTCAGACTAGAAATAGGGAAACCAACTAACACTGAGCAAACATGTGGCACTGACTGAGAGCAGCTCTCATTAAGAGAACAATGCTTTACCACATTATGCTACAGCTCAATAGTTTACATCACATTTTTTCATAGTGATAAAGGTGAATGTGACAAATATTTGTGCTGCAGAAAAGTTAAAAGAAAATGTGCTGGTTGAGAGGAAATGTCGTACCTGTTTGTCTCTCTATAAGCACCAGTGTGTCTTCAGTGGGGGCCCCCTCAAGAAGCTTCTCTGTTAGACGACTGCCACTAGCTTTCAGCAACCTGGAAAAACGATGGAAAACACAGATCAGCATGACAAAAGGAAACTGTCTGTCCCAGTGAGGCGAAGTTTTTCAACTCACCAGCTAAAAGAGCAGTGCAGACTAGCCCATAGGTTGGGGTGCTGGGTCAGTGAGGTTAGCGATCGAGCTGCATTCCCACTTCTCTGGTGTGGAAAAACTGCTGGGGAAAATACACTGTTCATCCTCAGAGCTCTCTGGGGACAACCTCCTTGCTCACTGTCAAACACCTGACAGTGGGGAAAAGACAAATATATATGAGCAGAATGAGGATCATTTATCTATATGTTTAAAAAATAATACTAAAGGCGTACAGCATCCATAACACTGACCTACCTTTAAAGCTGTACTTTGCAGACTATGTATTGTGAGCTTGAGGTGACGTAGCAGGAAAGGCCAGGAGTTGATAAGGTAGATCCTGTCCATGGCCACCAAAACTATACTGTACCATCGCTGAAAACCCCGGGCCAGGCTATCTTTGATAAAGAAGGTGTGTGAGAACACAAACCCATGCTGCTCATCGCCAAAAAAAATGGGCCCCTCACGGCCAGGACACACCTGAAAACAAAGGACGAAAACAAGCCCAAATACATTTAAAATGAGATTGTTCGAAAAATAAAGAAAACCGAATCAAATTAAGTGTCATGCTTAAAAGCCTAATATCTAGCAGTGTATCACATTTGCCCTCTTCAGACTAGCTGTGGGGCAGTTACTGGTGTCAAGATATACCTCAGTTTGAAGAAGTTATGTTTTCAAAACCACAAACATTTTCCGTCATGTCAGTCCTACATTTTAAAGTGTTTTTAATTATTTGTGTTTAAAAAACACATTTTAAAGTGTTTTAATTGGAAGAGGTGGAAATATATGATTTCCACCTCTTCCAAATGTTCCCTCTTCTACTTTGAGATTTTCATACCAGTGTTGTTTAGGTACAACATTGGGCATAAGCATTTTCTCATAATGGCTTTTCTAGCTGCGATGCTTAATTTTCAAGTAGGTATTTATGGTGTTATTAATGATTTCAAAATGAGAAAAGTCAAAAAAGAAGCTGCTCTCACTTAAAAATGCATTATTTCTAATAAGATCACCAACACTGCACAGACAGCACAAATAAAACCCTGTAACTTATGAAAATTATCTTCTTGAGTCAAGATTTCCTATGTTGGCAGGACAGACTATAAAGTCTGACATCTCAGATAGAAAAAAAAACTAAAACATTTTCAAAAAAGGCACAAACTGATGATTTTCCACTGCAAATTACAACATTTTCTCTTCCCAGTAACCCGTAATGTTTCCAAGTATATTGTGGGAGTAATTTATGCCACTTATATTGCTTACCGCTTGTTTCTTTTGGCAAAGTCTGGAACAAATATAATATTTGAGTACTCTTTTCAAACTATTACGTTTATATGTTTTCCAAGATAATTTCTACTTTAAAGTCTTTGAGGAGTATTGTTAATTTACCTCACAGCTGAGACTGCGCACACAGGCCTGCCTGACCACACTGAAAAGCTGGGACTGCCTGGGATGCTGATGGCTCAAGAAGCGAATGCCTGTTTCATCATCGATGCTCACAAAGCCAGGATGAGAAGCAGGTAGAGATCGACAACCCTGTGAGGAGAGGAAAGGTGGCAATAAGTAACTCTGAAACAGACTATAGAACTTCATTCTCATAACAACAGGCTTTCAGTCCACTCACCTCACACATCTCTCCTCTCTGTGTTGCTGAGCTATTGGCCCTCATAGTCAGACCTTCACCCTCCCGGTCACCATCCCTGTCTCCTGGCACGGGGGTCCCCACCTGAGACGAAGGGTCTGGGGATGGTGGGTGTAGCGCCTCGGTGCAGAACAGTGTTCGGGGGCCATGGAGCTCACAGAAATGGCACAGAGCCACCAGCGCGTTCATCTGAGAGACATTTAATATATGTAGATAAACTATTGAATAAAAGTTTAGATGTCGTACAATTTACGTCTTGTGGATTATATCTGTTTCCAGCCAGTACGTGACTTTACAATGCTACGCTTATTTTAATACGTTGTCATAACAACAAGCTAAATCGGAGAGTCTTACCTTCAGCGCAAAGATTGGTACGAAAACACAGCTGCTTCCGTTGCTTGTGTTTAAAGATATAAAAACGAACAACGGCGAAAGTTTAAAAAAAATTAAAAAAATCTTCTAAAACGTATTTAGCAAAAACTCATTATTGAACGAGAGTAAATTGATATTTGCACCACTTCCCCCGTTTCTGTTTACATGATGTTAGCAAACAACAGAGGAATCACATGACGTTGAGGCACGTCGCACGCGCTTGCAGTCTCACGCTGACTCATTGCTGACATGCTCCGACGGTTAACGTCACATCACAACTTTTAAATAACCGTTGAGACTAAACTTTATGTTTTTTTAAATAAAACATGCTCTTAAGTTTTTTTTTGCTTTTGTTGGTAATATTAAGCTTTCATTTGTACATCTAAATTCGCTTCGCCTACAGATATTTTTCAATAAAACTGCATTAACCATAATTCCATTCGAGGATTACAGACTGCGTCAAAACAGTACTAAAGAGAGCGATCACTTCGGCGAACTTCATTTGGCTTCTTTTCTTTTTCAATGAAAAATGAAATTGCATGTAGCTAAATATATATTTTTACTACCATGCAAATCTAAGTTAGCCGGAAGGCTAACTTGGAGTACCGGATGGCTAACCCGGGACTTCCGTGTTTGTGTTTCCAGGTGTCCAGGTAGCAGAGACAGTTTATGTTACGCCAGTCTGTCAGTGAAACGCCACAGTGATATCTCTTTGATTTGGAAATGGCGTCAGACGGTCCAGAAGTTTCCTCGGGCTCTATGGAGAACCAGAGGATCGGAGGTGAGAGCCTCCTGACGCCCAACGCCCTGATTGACTCACCGGATCTGAGTCCTGCTGGGGCTGAAACTGACCGGAGCAATGATACCCGGAAAGATATGGGAGGTAAATATCTCAGTGTTATTCTATTGCTTCATGTCATTGGTCATCACTTTTACAGATGGTTTCGCTCTAAAAGCCACAGTTATTAAAGCAGAATCCCAGTTCACCTTTTGCACCTCATTCTTAGCCCTAAACCTGCTTTTGTTTTGTTAGGTTTGTTTACATGCAGTAACTAATGTTAAAAGTTCTTCTTAATAACACAAACACGCTTTTGTGGAGTAGTGAGAATGTTTAGGGACATGGTTATGAAAAACTAAGATATGTTTTGCGCTTTCAGATCCTTTCCTAAATGTAGATGTTTTCTTTACACACGTGTTTTTAATGGTTTAGTAACTAATGTTTAATTGAAGAGTTCCAATTCAAAACAGTTGACATTAATGTCAATCAGCATAAAAACAGCAAAATTATTATTATTATTTTGCCTAACAATAAATATATTATTATTTAGTTTGATGTATATCATGTGTTCTGTTTGGTATCTTATTTTGTTTTATTTAAAACAATGAAAAATACAAACAGGAAAAAAAGTGTTTTAAGTATGTCACAAGAATGAAAATGCAAAACCACTTTAATGCTTAGTTATATGCAATGTGATAAACGACCCTATTAAAATATACATGTACTAAGTATGAATAATTGAAGAACAAGTATTAAAGATAGATTAGCACTGCACGTTGTATCACAAGTATTATTGAAATATAACTGCAATCATATTTAGAAAGCAGGGTTTCCCCCAGTGAATTATAAGCCTGGCAGGCCACCAGGCTTTACTTGTAACCCCACCAGGCTAAGCATTACTTATTTATTTAAGTCTTTTTAAAATGTCTGCATTTTTTAAAGATTTTATAGTTGGTATTCAGGCGTTAATCTTCCAATCTTTCAATAAAACATAATTATCAAGTGATATGTTAAAATTTCCTGTTAACGTTTTTAACTCAAAAACATGATGGGCCGTTAGATGAATGACTGCCCTAGCGCTCAACCACCGGGCTTAGCAAGTATTCTGGGGGAAACCTTGGAAAGCAAAGAAGTACAATGGTCATGTTTTTAAGACAAAAGTACCAAACATCAGACTGTAGCCAGAAGCAGCTATTGAGATGGAAATAATGTTATTTTTTTTCTAGTTTATCCAGTGTCTGGATAAACTATGTTCTACATTAGTTATGAACCCAAAGCACAAAGACATAAAATAAACACTTTTTATTTATTTGTTCATAGCATGTAATTTCAGTATCAAAAGACTTGCCAACATTATCTCATATTTCCTAATATCATGGAGCCGTAATATATATATATA
>CAEFZY010043350.1:0-15006 GCA_903066815.1 Brachyrhaphis roseni
ACCATTGGCATTTCGGAATGTAAAACAATTGTGCATAAGCTTCTGGCGGCTTCTGGCGGGTGGAGGTTAACAGGTTTTAATATATTAGTGTCCACTTCAGTGGTCTGTGTGCATTTATAACATAAAAATCCACAAGAAGCACAAGAACATGGCTTTTAGATCGCTGTCCACTGTAGTGACCTCTATGCATGAAAGGGTAAAGTTTCAGATGTTATTGATTCTATTGCCCCAATTAAAGTGAAGGTTGTGTAGGAAGAAATCTCCATGGAGAAATGCACAAACAGTTCGATCTGCAAGGCAACTCTGCTGTTGGGCCGAACGGAAATGGTGTAAAAGTCAACTTCACGTTCATAGTGACATCTACAAAGAAAAACTACGTAACTATCACTTAACACTAAAACATGCAAGACAGGCTTTCTTTGCAGATGTCATCAACCAAAACATTAACAACGCTTGAGTTTTATTTGCAACAGTCGACAGAATCACAAACCCTCCTATGACGTTACCACCTGAATTTCAATCTAATGCCTGTAACAAGTTTTCCAGCTTCAACTCTAAAGCCAGAACCAATGCTGAACCCAAACTAAACAAATACAGGAAAAATGACCCAATTTCAATTACTTAATTATAAAACCTTAGAGGAAATTATAAGTCAAGTAAGCTCCAGCTCCAGAAACATGCAGGCTTGAGTTCCTTACAGATGTTGAAGCTTCGCGCTGTGAGAGTTTTCATTGATTGAACTCGTGATGCATGAGCCACTGAAGGCCTTTCAAACTGGATGCAGCAGAATTGCAAAGTGTTGTGCTCAGAAAAAGCATGTTAATTTATTATTTGGAAATTAAATGCAATGCAGCCTTTGAGGATTCTGCTGGCCTGCTAGGTTTCAATTAATATGAACCAGAATGAACTGAAGAGGAAGTGCTGATTAAAGACGTGATGGTAGGTTTCCCGTTAGGGCAATCTGGCTTATTCCCACATTGCCGTTAATCTACCAACATTTGCCTTCAGAGTGAGTCTGTTGCCAGAATGTTGCTCTTTGCTTTAAACGTCTGGTTCCTCTCCATGCCTGTCCAGTCTTTGTGACAGAAACATTTCCAAGCAACTGAATTTGTCGTGGCAATCTGCCCAGGGGGTTCCCCGCCCCTCGCCCAACAGAGACCAGCCCCGCAGTCCTGCAAAGACGAGGCGGTTCAGGCAATTATTGGACGGAGGGATTCATTTGAGGCAGCTGATCAACGTGATGCAGCAATAGGTGGAGGTGGGGCAGCGCTGTGTAAAAAAGATTCCAGGAAAATCTTCTCTAGCATCTTATTAAGAAGACTACAGACCAAAAGATGTCGGAAAATATTTGAGGTTTTGATAGTCTTGCGTTTGGTAACTGGAACCAGCTGATATTTCATGTTTTTGTCTATTTAAATTATTTTAGTTTTGTTGGAGTGTAAATATTAACGTCCAAACTTCATGGCATCTGGCAACAACCGAGTTGCCAATAATTGTTTATGATCTGAACCAGCAGAAGTTCGCAGTTTTATTGTTGCTATAGCAACAGTAACTGTTTGTTGTTATAGCAACCGTTTTCATGAGTTTAAGGACTTCAGATGCTTTTTATCTGCCTGGTTTTAGTCAGAACGTCGATTTGTCCAGTTATTGATCAATCATTGACTAAATTAATGATTATTTCAATAATCAATTAATGTGATTAATGGTTTAGGGTAGGCTTTATTGATTGATTGATTAGTTATTGATTGGTTGGTTATTGGTTGATTGATGGCTTTATTGATTTATTGGTTGCTTGATGGATTTATGTATTGATTGATTATTGTTGGATTCATTGATTATTGGTTGATGACTTTATTGATTGATTAATTATTGATTGATGGATTGATTTATTGTTGATTTATGGATGGATTGATTTGATTATTGATTGATGGATTGATTGATTATTGATTGACTACTAACCCGTCTCCACAGTAACTGCCCCTGCTCGCTGGCGGCCGCTCTGGCCCGCGCCACCGCAGACAGCCTGCTCCAGTCCGATCTGTCCATCCAGAACCTCAACAAGGCCGTAGAAGACGGCGCCGACCCGTTGCCACGTGAGTCGCCGGGGAATCGCTCTCTCAAACAAATTAGGTCTCCCTCTCAGTTCGTCCCTCACACTCAGCCACAAACCTGAAGGGCCGCGTCCCACTTCTCTCTGGCTGCAGTAAGTGGAATTTGACCACTGGAGGGCGACAGGAAGCTCAGTCACAGCCGCGGATTCCCTCGTTCATGGTTTAGATCAGCGAATATTTTACTCACATTAATGTATTAATCTGTTTTGTTTCTCTTACATAATATTCAAAATTCAACAGCTGTAATCCGTGATCTTCAAAATGAAAAGACAAACTATTATGCAACGCTAACGTTTTGCAGTTTTGGTTCTTTGTTCTCTCTATAGTCGCAAACACTTAAAAATAAATGTTTCTTCGTTCCAACCAGAAACTTCAGTTTCATTGAAATTTAATGCAAAAAACCAACAGAAAATAAATAATAAAAAATGAATACTAGGATATTAAGGACAAATCTGCAACTCATTACATATTTATTTGTCTACAGCCTTTTTTACTCTAATGAATCAAAATCAAATTTCCTGTTTGAAGATTTAATTTGTGGAAAATGTGGATTTTTTTCATAGTTCAGAGTCATATCTGGTTTACGACTTCTATTTATTTTGATTTTGAATTCAGGTTATATTTAATATTTATTTGTTAATTAGGTGTTTATGTAGGTTCGAGCAGTTCCAACACAATCATTTTTCCCTGTGATGAAAAGCAGCAGAGCCAAAGTTTTCAAATGCCTGAAGATCCAACAAACGGGTCAAAAGTGTTTTTGCTGTAACGCCTGGAGTCTTCAGACTAGTAAAATGAATTATTTTAGAGAGGTCACATCTAAATTATAGATGTGCATTTTGATTATTTGCCAATAATCAAAATGTGATTATTGGCACCTTTGGCGCAAACGCCTCAAAGTAAACAAACTCTATGGAGTACCAAAGATGCCAAAAAGCAACAACTGTCAATGTTTTCTTTACCTCCTCCTGCTTTTCAGATACATTTGCAAACTCGTCCTGCTTCGTTTATCACAGCTCCACTCGTTTTAAACTTTTCCAATCTTACGGCAGATAAAATACACAAAGTAAAACTAGTAGAAACAGAATGTAGAATTAAGACTTAATAAAATAACTGAACTGTATTCACACTCTTTGTTTAAAGAGTTTTAAAGAAGAGTTTTAAATTTGTTCATGGGGAAAAAAATCGTATACGTGTTTTAATATCTTTTGCAAGTGAGGAGAAAAAGCTTTTCCTGACTCGTTGTGCGTTGGTTGCAGAGATGGAGTCGGTGAAGATGGCGCGGTTGGTTTTTAACAGACTGTTTGAGATTTGCTGCCTGTGGCAGAAGGAGCTGCCGTTCCGCCGCCGCCCGCAGCCGTACTACGAAACGTCCATCCACGCCATCAAGAACATGAGGCGCAAGATGGAAGACAAGCACATCATCATCCCCGACTTCAACACACTCTTCAACATTCAGGTAATATTTATTTAGCAAATGTTATAAGTTGCTAAAAAGTTATTTGTTAGTTTTTTCTGGATTCAGGTGTTCTGAGACATTTGTACTAAAACTAGAGAAACATAAAAAACAATAAAAACCACAAACTGATCAGAGCAAAAACAAAATGAAACCCAAAAAATTTCTCTGAACAATTTTTTTTCCAAATCTGACAGTTTTACAGAAAGTAGCCAAGATAGTTTAATAAACAATAAACAATCATTCATGCAGGCAGGTTAATTCATCTTGATTTTTCCCACCAACAGATTTGTTTGTTTTTCACTTGGATTTTAAAAGCAAAAATAAAATAACTGATCTTGTTAAATTTTTTTCTCATCAAACCTGAGCTCTACATTTAGATTTTCTACCTGCAAATGTCAATATTCACCAAACAAACATGTAGATATTTGTTTGCATGATGGGAAAAAGACAGATATGAAATCAGGTGTTGGTCTGAGCAGCAAGGCCAGTCGCTCCATGTAGCATTTCTACAGAGCTGCAGCTCTATAGAAATGCTAAACCCTCACCACCAGGAGTGGCTATTTTAAGATCGGTGTCTATAGGTATTAAAGCTGTAGGTCAGCATGGCGTCTTCCTCTGCTGCTGCTTTTCCCACAGTGAGAAACTTACTGAATGAATGTCAGAGCTGAAGCTTTTCTCTGTTTTGTCTCCCAGGATCAAGAGGAACAGGCGTTCTTTGCTGTATTTGACGGACACGGCGGCGTGGATGCAGCCATTTATGCTGCCAACCACCTTCATGTCAACCTGTTCCACCAGGAATCCTTCAGCCAGGATCCCAGCGACGCTCTGTGCCGCGCATTCAAGCTGACGGACGAGCGCTTCGTGAAGAAAGCCTCACGAGAGGTACCCCCACCCTGACCTTTAACCCCGACCCGTCCTCCGTCAGAAACCCGTCTGCTTTTACTCACAATGACGTTTTTATTTTTTACTGTGTTGTCTCATCTGCAATTAACGATTATTTTTCTAATAGATTATTCTGACGATTAATCGGATAAAAAATTTGCACATTTGGTAGATTTTTCATTCCAGTGTTTTTCTTCAATATTAGAAATACATTAAAAGATGCAAATAAAACAGATTTTTTAATGAGAAGTTGAACATTTTATTGCCTAAAATGCAATTACAGTTTTTGATCATTTATAGCAAACAATAAATCTGCAGCTTAAAATCCTCCAAATATGAGAAAAGTTCAACATGCTGCATTTATGATCTGGGGATTATTTTCTTTAATAATTAGATAGCAATGGGAGATTATTTTCTTTTACAGAATGTGATCCTAGAGATCTGGATAAGGAATATTTACAAAGAAGGTTTTTCAACTTAAATACAAAATGCATCGATTGTTTCTACAGTTTTGGTTTAATAACTGCTGAGGTTTTTCTTTCTTTGTACTCCAGTTTATTAATCGATAGCAAATTAGTTGCCAATTGATTTATCGTAACTAATTTGATTAATCGCTTCAGCCCTGGTTTTGAATGTGTCGCGTTTTACTGCTTAAATGTATTCGTCATAATTTGGTTCTCCTGTGTGTCTGCGGCAGCACCTGCGCTGTGGAACCACCGGGGTGGTGACGTTCCTGCGAGGCCGGACGCTGCACGTGGCCTGGCTGGGAGACTCCCAGGTGATCCTGGTGCGGAGCGGGCAGGTGGTGGAGCTGATGAAGCCACACAAACCAGACCGAGAGGTGACACACGTCTCTTCCTTCACACAACAAGCACATCGCTTTTCTGTGAACTTAGCAAAGAGCCGCTGTTAAAGGAAAATGTCCAGTGGTTGTCAGAGGAAAGTCAGGCATGAACGTAGAATATGTCTGGGAATGCAGATAAGTTGGAACTGAAGATGCAAAATTCACTTCTTCCATGTTTTTGTTTCTCCGTTTTGGGTTTTTAAAAAACACTCCGATGTTTTTTTGGCAAAAAGTTTGTTTTGGTGTCTGGAAAATCAGCAGCTTGTCTGGATTTAAAGGGACAGAGACCCTAAAACAGCTCAGACTGAAATCTGATTATCTGAGAATAATTTAGTCTAAAAATATAATGAACGGGTTTTGAATAGGCCATAGACAGATCCTGACCTGTTCAAAGAAGCATAATTGTTCATCTTTTTCTCTGTTTTTATATTACATTTTTTATATTTGGGATCTGGTTGAAGTTTCTGAACCTTAAATAGTATAATAAGATTCAGCGACTGGCTGGTTCAGTCTGCTTTATACTGCCTTATTTTAACAGCATATTGGCAGCAGAGCTTTTCTCTAATTCACTTCTTAGAGCTCAGGATCATGAGGAAGCTATTTTAACATCCATGTTCGGTCACAATAAATCAGCCCTGATGTCCTTAAAGTTGGATGATCAGCCAAAACAAACATGAAACATGAACATGGTGTTTTCCTCCACAAAGGTCTGAGAAGCATCTGCTGCTCCTGCTGCTGTGCTGGGAGAGAAACAGTCGGTAAACAGTCCGCTCACTGTTTACAGACCGGCCAGAAAACGCCACCAGGTTCTATAGAAACTAACATACAGAAGCGTTACACTGAGGCTAACGCTACCCAAGTCTGCTAGCTTGGTCAGCTGAACCAATTCTTTTACATATTTTATGGAAATAAATAATGTTTGGAAACATGTTCTCAGCTAATAACCTGTCAAAACAAACATAAATTTCAAGTAACATGGCTTCCAGGTTTTGTCTTAAAGTTTAAGTTATTTGCAAAACTGTCCAGATATTAAAAAAATAATTATTTTTCAGCCCCATTGTTCTTTATTTTTAAACTTTAAAGAAGGAATATCAAAGAAACATCTATCATCAAGCTTTTCTTGGTATCTTTCCATTTTAAAAATTGCACTTTATATTTTCAGCCCACAAGCAAAAGCGCTGTCTGACCCCAACCTAAAAAACGTCAATGTTTTGAGTGGACAGTTCCTTTAAGATGGAGAATTCTCAGGATTGACGTTCATCTCTTTGTTTGCAGGACGAGAAGCAGAGGATCGAGGCTTTGGGAGGATGTGTGATTTGGTTTGGCACATGGAGGGTCAACGGGAGTCTGTCTGTATCCAGAGCAATAGGTACAGTAAAGTTCCTGCAGTGCATTGTGGGAAGGCAATACTCTTCACCTCAAATGCCAAAGTACAAATAAGAAAACTGCCAGGAAGAGGAGTAGCAGACTTTGCTGCCATCAGTCTAACCTGAAACTTGATTTAAAGATTTTCAGTTAAACTGAAATTAGGTCTGTCACGATAACAAATTTTGCTGAGCAATTGCGATAAACGATAATATTGTTTGAAGACCATTTTAAACTGATTTAATGGTAATGACATAGTAATGCAGGCCACATTCAGCCAAAAAATAGATAAACTTTAATTTCAAAAGAACATTTAACACAAAATTTAAACAAGACAATCAAAAACAAAAATGATTCTCAGTCTCCATTAACAAAAAATACAGTTGAATAAAAACTAAACAACATAAAACCAAATAAAAATTGCATTCAACCAAAACATTATGATATCTGTATACTATAATCATCACATTCAGATATCTGGTTACCTGATCCAATAGTTCACTCCTCCCTCAAGCCCATTTCAAACAACAAGATATTTTTTTTTGCTCAGATTTTCCCCTTATGACAATCTTTGAACGACCAATGTTCTAAGATTGTCGCTTGCATCATCCTGTAGTGTGTTAGACTGGTCGAATCGCTCCGATTTAAATCAGGCATATTCAACATGTTGGATTGTCTTGGCCAGTTTATTGCTGCAGCTTGTGGTTTTCCCCGACTGGGAGCGAGAAGGCAGCCTGTTGAATGTGACAGGTAGCCAATCAGAAAGCCCGGATTCCCCTCCCTGCTTTCTGAGGGGAAACACGGAGGGGAATCCCTAACAGCTGACACGGTGCAAGGAGTTTGGAGATGATATATGGAAACAACATTAATGTTTATTCAACATTTTGTGAGAGGAATATCCACAGAAATGACCAGGAGAGCAATTAGAGCGGAATTGCTACCGCAGTCTTATATAATGTCTTTTCTTATTGTTACACCTTTTATCGCTTTAAAAGCTCACAAACTATCGCTATTGTTTCTACGTCATCAGCCGTGTTTCTAAATTCACGTGTGACATAGTGGCTTTGAGGGGATTTTCTGTCTGAAATCTGAATGTCGGTGAGAGAAATCAGTTTTTGTGGTGTGGATGGACACACTGCATGGTCGAACCCGATCGAACCCGATACACCTACGATTTTGGTCAGCTAGTGTCTCTCAGGTTTTGAAAATGGGGTGACGATCGGCCGACAATTCTAAAACGGTGTAGTGTGAACTAGTGATTACACTAAGGGAAGGAGGAGAGCACTGGAGTTGAGCCTTTTTTCATCTAGTGTCATCAATAGAAAGAGAAAAAGGCAAGAAGAAACGATAAAGCCGATAAATTAAAATGAGGCCGATAACTTTCATTTATTGTGCGATTAATTGATTTATTGTTATCGTGACAGGCCTAACTGAAATCCAGATTTTCTGTTTGGTCATTTTGCTTTTTATGTTGTTGATGTGAAACAAGCGTCATAAAGAAAAAGCCAGATGTAAACAATGTGTGAAAATTAGGAATATAAAATTATAAACTTCAGCCCCATACTGAACCCACGTCTCCTCAGAAGTTGCAGTCAATGTTGCACCAAAAGCTGTTGCTGTTAGTTGTGTTTTTTATGAGCTCCCACTGAGTTCTGACGATGCTGTCGACTGAACAACTTTAGAAATCTTCCATAAACGGCAGCGGCCATTTTTACTGCCGTAAACGGAGCGCTGCTGTGAGACGGCTGCGTTCTTCTTCTGCAGGTTGAAATCTGATTGTTTAACGATACGAACGACCAAAGAACAAATTGGATTTCAGCTGAAAACCTGCTGTGATTGGAGCAAAAACAGGTTTCATTTCAGTAATAGCTCTAAACTCAGTATACAAGAGATTATTTTGGCCTTTCAAAATAGAGTTCACGGAACCTTTTCCACATAAAAGTCTATTTTAATGGTTTAATTATTACAAATGGAGGCTCCAGATTTCAGTGAAACCTGATTATTTCACCTAACATGCGTTAAGCGTCAGGCACATCAAAAAAGTATTATAGACAATAATAAAACCTGAATGTTTTGACAGGCGACTCGGAGCACAAGCCGTACATCTGTGGAGACGCGGACCACGGCATCTTCCCATTGGACGGCTCAGAGGACTACCTGATCCTGGCCTGCGACGGGTTCTGGGACACGGTGAGTCCCGACGAGGCGGTGCGCGTCGTCAGCGACCATCTGCAGGAGAACGCCGGCGACACCACCATGGTGGCCCACAAGCTGGTGGCCTCCGCCCGAGACGCAGGCTCCAGCGACAACATAACCGTCATAGTGGTGTTCCTGCGCGACCCGCGCTCCCCGCCGCCCGCCGGCACGGAGGACGAAGAGGAAGGTGGGGCGGAGGAGCCGGTGGAGGAGGAGGAGGTCGCCGAGGCGGAGGAGGAGGAGCAGGAAGAAGAGGAGGAAGAAGATGAAGCAATGAGAGTAGAGAGAGACGGAGGCGAGGGAGGCAGCGCCGCAGACGTGGGAGGAAAAAGCCGCGGCGGCTGGCCGCTGCAGCAGTGCTCGGCTCCAGCGGACCTCGCCTACGAAGACCGGACGGACTCATTCACGGACAGAACCAGCCTCAGCTTGCTGGGGCCGTCACTGGAGAGCCACATCAGCCCCAGCAGCTACCGAGCAGCGCGCCCTTTGAGACGCAGGCCGCGCTTCCCGTCCCAGCAGCCCGGCGCCGCTGGCTTCACGGACCCACTGTGGCCCCAAACGGCCGCGCTGCTTTTAGGCCAAGCCTCCAGGCGAAGCCGCAGGCGGGGCCACGTCAGCTGCCGATCGGGTCGGAGGTGGCCGAGCAGATCCAAAGAGCTGCTGGGTCTGATACCGCCGGGCCACACGCAGAGTTACGCCCCCTGGAGCCCTGGAGTGGCGGTGCCTCACCTGCCCTATGATGCCACCATCTGAAGGGAGGCGGCGCTCTCTGCTGACTCCAAGTGGCCTTTCTGAGTGACGCCGTCTCTCAAGAGCAAACACTGATTGGCTCGGTGCAGAAATTTGTCCAAAATATCATCATTATTAAAAAGTTGAGCAACAAAATAAGAAGCTGAGGGTTCAACTTCTTTTCAGAATACGTTACAATTTATGAGTGATGTATTTCTAATGTTTTTTGTTTTGAACTATTTTTCTTAGTTTCACATTATTTCAGGAACTGAAACGGATTTTTGTTTTAAAGTATCAACATTCATCCCTTCCTACTTATAAATGCCTGAAAAATGGTTAAAACAGATGCTCTTATTTTGAAATGTAAGCTGACTTTCTCTGTTAAGAGAAGGCGCTATGTAGACGCAGCTAATGGCGCTAATGCTAACACAAAATGTCCGCCATTATCCTATCAAAGTGCTTAAACTGTAACTCATCCCAAAGTCTTTTCTGGGTTAAATAAAGGACAGTTTGATGCCAAAGAAAATCTAGTGACATCTAGCGTTAACTTGGTCCAATCAGATGTGGCTCTTGAGAAACGCATTGCTTTGGAAACGCTGCTTCGCCTGCAGAGACTCCCATCTGTCTGAAGGTTCAGCCAAACCAAACCATTTCCGTGGTTCTTCACTTCTCCCCTTTGCCTTCAACCACATATTTCTTTGATAGTAAGTAGTTGTGGCAACTGCAGTCGTTATGTGATAATCAGTCGATGTTAGAGGACCGGTACTCTGTCCAAAGTTGAAACATTTCTCACTGTAAGCTGAACACAAACCTTTAGACCCAAACATCCTCTCTGTGACCACTGATCAGCCGGTATGAAGCCAGAGCTCCAAATACTGGACAGTCGATGTATTCACAGGTTGAATGTGACGTAAATGTTTTTAAAAAAAGCCACTGTAGTACTACCTGCATGTGGAGCAGAGCGGTTACTGCAGACAACACAAGTAAAGTTGGAGCTGTCTCACTTCAGGAAAAAGAAACAGAAATTTCAAGTAAATTGTGAAATCGGTCTCCTGGACTCCAACACCTGTTATTAGTTTATTTAGAGCTTAGTTCTGTTTTGGGCTGTGAAAGCCTCAAGTGATTAGAAATATTAACTTCCATTCATTTATTTCTCAAGTTATTTATTTTGAAAGATGTAACAGAGACCTGAGCTGATATGAACTAATTTTGTTTGGCATTCTGTAACGTAGTAATTTAGTGTATTTCACCACACGCATACTTTTTAAAGACTAGCATATTGTAACCATGGCGACAACTTTTTCATTGTTGACACTTTCACAAAAACAGAACATATCCAGGAAGTATTTGCATCTCTACAACCTTCCACGGTCCTAATTCCCGTCAAAACGAGAAATATTCTTCATTTTAGCAAGATTAAAAAAAACTAAAACCTGTTATGATATTTATACCTCATTAAAACCAAAATCTGTTCTCTTAAATAAAAAAGGTTGTTACAGTACATTCAGATTTTTACATGTCGCCTGGAGGAAACATGGTGATTGTCTTGAACAAGTCGTAATTGGTCAGAGGAGTACATTTTTATGTTATTTACGGTCATGCAAATGTCAACATCGGACAAAATGAGTCTGGATTTGCTTCTAGCCAGAAACACGCATAATTAACATTTTCTCTTTTGCAATATTTTAAAACTTTCCTCAAAATTCACTTGATGATTGGATGAAAACATCCAATCTGCACTTTGACCTGAAGCGTAACTAACCCACTCCCAAAGCCGAGCCCCGCCCCTGGCCAGCAAAGTGGGCGGAGCCAAGAGAGAGGTGAGGGAGGGGCTGTTATCAGAGCGCAACAGTCGCTGGTGTCAACTTGTCCACTTTGTCGCTAAATTTATTAATTTTTCAGACGACTGACTTTTCAAAAAGAGCGAGTGGCAAATCCAGCAACTCTTTCTGTGTTGGAGATTTTATTGGCGACAGTCCTGAGGGTAAGGTCCTGAGCTAGCAGCGAGAGCCGGCGTTAGCCACAGTTAGCTGTCATTAGCTGCCGTTAGCCGCAGTTAGCTGTCATTAGCTGCCGTTAGCCACAGTTAGCTGCCGTTAGCCACAGTTAGCTGTCATTAGCTGCCGTTAGCCGCAGTTAGCTGTCATTAGCTGCCGTTAGCCACAGTTAGCTGTCATTAGCTGCCGTTAGCCACAGTTAGCTGCCGTTAGCCACAGTTAGCTGTCATTAGCAGTCGTTAGACGCAGTTAGCTGTCATTAGCCCTTCCTCTCTATCAATATTGCAAATAAATCACACATTTGTAAAGCTGAGTATTGATCAATGGTCACCAGTCGCCATGGAAACGCTAGCCACTCCAGCTCCTGACCCGTTTGGGGAGGAAGTGCTGTGCTTTTATACAGGAAGTGATGAAGTTTTACTAATCTGCTGCAACCAAAAGAAAAATTCAACGTCACCGTTTGAGCCAATTAAATCCAGACTAGAAGAAAACGTCAAAATAATCAATTTGGACAATTTAGCAAATAAAATGTTGACTTTTTCACTTTCTGCTCTCACTCAACCAGATGCACTTTAGTTCAACTTTGAGTACAAAAGTGTATGAATACTTATGCACCTATAATATTTAATTTGTACAACAGAATACTAGGGTCACACTAAGAAAATAACAGTATAAAATTAGTAGAATGATATCATATTACGACTTCATTCTGGTTTAATTATTCCCAAAACATCAACTTTGTTTTCTCATCACTCTTGTTATTCTGTCAATTTATCCTTGTATTATTTTGACTCTATTCTCGCAATTGTATAGTTTATTCCTGTAATTTTGCCTTTTTTAAATTTTTTATTAGTATGTCCCAAATGCTTGGTAGGAAAATGTCTTTATAAATGTCCGAATATATATATTTTTCCTCTTTATGGGCGATCTTAGTTCCATTTTTTCTGAGGAATCTCTTCAAATAGGTTTTAGAAAAAGTTTCCAAGTTACAAAAAAACATGGAGACTGTGAAGAGGTGTGAATAACGTCTGCTTGCACTTTACATTCTAATTATTGTCCTTCATTGCCACTAACAAATATTGGACCAAATCTTTCTGTCCATCCTGGAAAGAGAAATATTCTGTGATTTCGCTGTTTTCTGCAGGTTGAAAAATATCTTGTTTCCGGGAAGCAGATGCTAAATGATGGCTAATGGCTGATTCTGCTTCTCTCTGGATGATTTGCTTTCATGAGGCTGTAGACGCTGTTCTGCCGCACCATTCAGTCAGTGACCCAGCAATTATCCTGCAACAGTTTGTCTAGTCTTAAAAGCACTAACTGTCGGATTATGAAAGATTAGATTTCACTTACCTGAATAAATGCTTCATGCAGTCCAGATGGGATGTCCTCCGGGGTTAATGGGCTTTTAGGTGGAAGGATATTGAGGTATATGTATATATTTTTAATAGTCTAATAGTTTTACCTATTTAGTGTAACTATAAACTCTGAGAGATTCTTGAAATGCTTGATAAAATTAGCATTTATATTAGTAGGAAAGTGGCTTACTTTTCTCAATCTGGATTATTTATTGCAAGATTAATGACTCTAAAAGAAAAGTGCTGGGAAGTTTGACAGAAGTTTAATAACTCAAAAGGAAATTTAAAACCACTCTGATAAATATGAAAGTACAACCTGCAGCTGTTTAGCTTAGCTCAGTCATAAAGCCCATTTCTGTTGAAGCTAACTTTGTGGCAACGTCAAGCTTGTCACAAAAAGGGATTTTCTTGTAACTTTGTTAAAGTTAATGATGTTGGTCAATCAAGGAACCATGTAAATAAAACCTGTATGAGATTAATTTATGGGCCAATAAAGTGTTGGTTTTAAAGTGCATCAATGCAGGAAACGCCTTCGAAAGCAGCAGCTGCAAAACGTTTCCCTCTGAAGCCCAAGTGGCACCGGACCGGTTTCATATTTAGACCATTTATCAGTTTTCCATCAGATTGCACAAAACTAAATGTGCTACCTTAAAAATGTCTGCTATCTATATGCAAATGCTGAAAAATTCATTTGTCTAATTTTTCAAAGAATGAAACTGTAGCCACTTTTTGAGGTGTTTGAACTCTGAACCATAAACTAATCATAGACCATAAAACAGGAAAAGATATGAGAAAATCTGTTAGCTTTTATTTGTAAAGTCTTTACATGTTAAATGTTGCAGTTTTTGGTAACATTGTGAATTTATTTAGGCTTAAAGAGTTTAACAAGCTTTTCTGTCAAATGATAATTTAATTTGAAATGGAAACAATGACTAGCATACAACCAGAGCTAGCAGGACTGATGTAACAAAAAGGATTTATTCTAAATTAAAAAAGTTTATCATATATTGTTTATAGCAAAATTTAAAACAACATATATCTGATTTTTCAGAACCACAAATAAAATAAATCTCAGATTGCTGCTAATCAGGTAATTCTAGCAAATAAAGAAATGCTACCAATGTAATAAAGGGATTAAATTTCCTTTTGACTTGGATTGTTTTAAAAATCTACACTTTGAAATTTTTTCATACATAAATGTACCAAAGGCACTTTATATTACACATAAAATGAGTAAATCTAAACCGTATTAATAGTCCTAAATCAGGCCGTCATGAGAACAGAGTCGAACCGTTTAGAACCATTAATTCTTTGAAACCAGTTCAGTCCGTTATTGAGTTGAAGTTTCCAAAAACCAGGCACAAAAATAATATTTTATTGGCACATTTGGGGGAGGTTAAAGTAAAAATAGGGATATTTTCTAACACTGTTATTCACAGTTTGGTTACTTTTAGACAAAGAGTAGATTTGATTTATTTCTGTTTTGTTTGAAAGCCAGACTAATATAAATAAATATAAGCTCATGTCAAACTGCATTTCAAGTTGTTAAAGGGACCAAATTGGCAAATGTTGAAATATAAATGAAAGCTGTCAACAAATTTATATTTTATTATTTAAAAAGTGTTTTGGTAAAATACATTCCTTCCACTTTTTTCCAAGCATTTTGAGTTGTGAAGGAAAACAAGGTGATTTTTTTTGTTTCTCCTTTTATTCACATCTTCAGCAAAGTTTTCAGATGAACTATTGACATTAGAACTATAATTTCAACATCCGAGCCTCAGAGGCTTTACTGCTGGGAAGAACCGGGTTAGCAGTAAAGCCACTGGTTCCTCTGGTTTCTCTGGTTCCTCTGGTTCGACAGGTTCCACTGGTTCAACTGGTTCCACTGGTTCCTCTAGTTCCACTGGTTCCACTGGTTTCTCTGGTTCCACTGATTCCACTGGTTTCTCTGATTCAACTGGTTCCACTGGTTCAACTGGTTCCACTGGTTCCTCTGATTCCACTGGTTTCTCTGATTCAACTGGTTCCACTGGTTCAACTGGTTCCACTGGTTCCTCTGATTCCACTGGTT
>CAEFZY010043355.1:0-33972 GCA_903066815.1 Brachyrhaphis roseni
TTAGCATACCGTACTAGCCTGTTGTTGCCTCTATTCTATTTTTATTGCCTTTCAAGATGACATGTCTGTTCTTGGTGTTAGATTTTATCAAATAAATTTCCCTCAAAAATGCGACTTATACTCCGGTGCGACTTGTATATGGATTTTTCTTCTTTATTATGCATTTTATGGCTGGTGCGACTTATAGTCAGGAGCGACTTATAGTCCGGAAAATACAGTATTAATGCTCCAATGGAGATAATCAAAACTCTAGCTCTCAGCACCGATCTTTCTGCTTCCTGCACGGCTGATTGGGACAAGCTGAGGAACTCACTGCTGGTTGCGGTTCTGCTGTTGCTGAACCTGCTGGATCTGCTGAGGAGCAGGTCTTTTCCGGGACGGGTCCATCACGCCGGGCATCCCAGGGCGAGACACGGGGCTGCTGCCGTAACCCGGTGGGCCCATGGCAGGGCCCTGCGGGGTCATACGGCTGGATGGGGGCATGCCCGGTCTCTGTAGACAAAACACAAAACAGATTGTTAAAAACTGTTGCTGAATTTCACCAGAAATAATGAATGAAAAGAAGGTTTTCAGGTGTTAGACATGAACTCCTGTTGTATTTCTTACTTTTATTTTTATACCCCGGCTGGTAGAAAAACAGTCTCCATTTTTGCAAAGTGTTGTAGATGTGAGGCGCTCAATTATTCTCACTCACCAAATGTGACTAAAAAATTATTTATTTAATGAAGTGATTTAATTTGGGATACAAGATTTATAAAACCTGTAATCTATTCTTTTGAGATGCAAAGTCTCTTGGCAGTAAAGGAAACATCCAGTTAAACTGAGAACACGTTTTTCTTCCCTTAGATTTTATCCACAATTTCCAGTTGGGTAAAGAAAGCACCAGTCTGCCATGGCTAGTTGGCATAAAAATCTGACACTGTGACAAAAGGAAAGATTTAAATCTTTAAGTGGTGCGAGGGGAAAAGACTCAACTTCATCTCAGTCGCAATCAATCAAGCATGTCTGAAGTTTCTGAGTTGAATCTGGATGCGGTTGGTAAATATGAGCTAATTATCAACCCAACTAACACATGCTGTCAACAGCCGATGAGAAGCAGTGTAAACCCACTGTGGACAACATCAATCAACACACAGGAGCTTGTTATAAGAAGGAAAATTAATGGTTTTAAGATTAATGTTTGAAATTTGAATGGAAATCAACCCATTACTTAGAGGTTGAGGTTTTTGTAACTTTTTGGACATGAACACTAAACTGAAAGATCATTTAAAATGCACAATAGTCATTTTTGTATTTAAATGTAATTTTCTGAATACAGAATTTGTAAAACAAACAAAAAAAGTGAATATACTATTAAAAGGCAAAATTGTCATCCTTTTTGTCTACTTCCCCATCTTCTTTTAATAGTTGGGAAAATGTTTGCTAAACTACTAAATTGCCACATTTGCGATAGTTTTGTGTTCTGTTGGTTTCTGTTCATTTGATAAATCATTCAGTCTTTTATCTCTCATCAAGTGTGTGATATCAAGTCTTTTACTCATCATAAAACATCTGCTTAATCCAGCCTGTCATTGTTTACTCAAATTCTTTTAAAATCTTTAAAAAACTGCAACAGATGTTTCATGTTTCCCCTTTTACTTAACTATCGGCAGCCTGGCAAACATTAGGAGCAAATAATTGTTGGAGTCACTTTGAATCACTGCAGTACTAGCTTGCTTACGCAAAGTGATAACTAAAGCAAATGTGCTGATTTTAATGGAACTATTAATAGAAGTACCAACAACAATCAGTAAATAATAGCCTTGCAAATGTAGCAATGAATAAGACAAAAACACCAAATTATAATAATAGGCTCTTTTATTAAGTTTCTTTACTGAAAATAAGTTCATGTGGGCTCCCAATGTTAAATAAAAAAAACCCATTAGGGGTGCACCGATTCCAGTACACCCCTTGGTAGCCTGAGACTACCAATTCAGATTTTGGCTGAAACCAATATTTTTGCCTGGAAGATATCTACAAATCAACCAAAATCAAGGAAAGGGAAGCCAATTTATTGATGCACCCCATGTGCAATTTAAAAACAATATTTCCAGGGCTTAAAAATGGTTATGACAGTATAAATTAGTGGTCTGTAAATATAAAAATTTGATTCAATATTGATATTCAATATTATTATGTGCCACTATGCACAACAGTTCAAAGCTGTTATGACTAATAACTGATATAATATACATTTCTCTACTCTTTTGACAGCATAAAAAAAACACAACTCCATTGATATTCTTGGTTTCAGTTAAAAACCCAACAATGCTGTACTGCAGCACTATCACATGACCACACAATACCACAAAGGCCTCACAAAAGATACGAAAAAGCAATGAGATTGAAAACATTAGTTAGGACTCCAGCATCTAGGTGTTTTGGTTTTAGCACATTCAGCAGCCATGTTTTCAAAATGTTAAACCCAAATATTACATTTTCAGTCAAAAAGGATAAATTAGTATTTAGGGAAATATTGGTACATCAGCATAACTCTCCCATTAAAAAATAATTATGTCTGCAAATAATAACCAATAAAATTTCCATACAAAAGTTTCTGCTACGACTGCAAAGACCACAAAGCATATTTACAGTGTCAAAATGACAATTTAGCTTCACTATTAGTTCCTTTTAATAAATAATACTGTTATGAAGTACATAGTTGTTCACGTAGCAACAACATAAATGTATGCACAATAAACTTTAAAAATACCTACAAGGTTTGTACATTAGTGCAAATATTATAGAATTCGTAAAATCTAAAAGTAGTAGTGAACATTAAGGAAACACACAAGGTGTGTGTAGGTTTCACCAGACAAGCAAATTCTTCCCATGCCTCCTTGACAGGCAAATACAGAATAACAACTTCAGTCAACTCACCAAGCCATGTGCTAGAAACTCAAACAGACGACTTCTTGTGTTTGACTGCATGAGTGCAGGAGAGAGAAGATAAACCACGAGCCGCTGACTGCAGCTTCTCCTCCAGCAGTAAGTCCAGCAAATGGGACAGATGAGAGCAAAGCACACCTTCGTCAAGCCGTGCTGGAAGGGAGGAAAAGTGCCCGACTTCTACAATATAGGCTCTGCCTTTTCCACACAACGCGTATGAGTAGGCAGAGGGAGACTGCATGGCTTTCATTTAGTGCTTTTTACACTGTGCATCAGTATGACCTTGCTTTGCCTGAGAACTAGCGATGTGCAGCATTCAGAACAAGAATCCTCTCTTTTTTTTCCCCCCACTGTGTTGTGAAAGGCTGCCTGTGTGAGTGAAAGCAGCCAAGGACACTGGAGGAAAAAAAGAAGAGAGATGCAGCATCTTTTCTCTGAATTGTGCTCCAAACTGACAGCATTCTGCAAACTGCCACCAAAGGATTTATCATTCCAATCATCACTATTTGCACCATATCAAGCAGCAATATGGCTTTGAATTAAGATACAATACCACTAGCAAAAGGAAAATCTATAAGCTAGAACATATAAAAGAAGTTATCTAACATGACCATGACGGTATGATTTAAAACTGTGTAGTGACAAGATGAAGGGTATATATTAAAAAATACAAACACTAACCTCTTATTTACAGCCGATCACCAACCAACACATGTATTATCAGCTTACAGAAAACATGTTTGCCATTCTTAAGTTTCAGTCTGAGTCTGATAATGTGATATGACAAAAGAAAACCAGCCAACTCTTCTGTTATACAACTGAGCTTTTAGAAATAGTGATTACGTTTTGTAGGTCTGTCATATTCATATGGAGATAATTTTCAATAAATTCTAATACAATACATTTTGCTGGACAGTGATTGGAATGACAATCATTCCAGAAGTTATTACGATAAACAATAATATTGCTTTGTGCAGATTTTCAAGGAATACAATGCTGATAATAATGAAAGAACACATTCTCAGAGATCAATAAGCTTTAAGTGTTATGATTCAACACTTGAACTGGAAGACGTTTTAAATTAGCAAAATTAATAAACAAAAACAACAAATAAAATAAGCTATGAGGTTTCTGTAGACAGCTGTCTTTCAAGAAAAGCGCTCGTTGAGACTGAAAAGTTTTGTTATTCAGTTTTTGGTAGAAAGAGAGAGAGAAGAAATACAATAAATCAGGAAAAAGGAAATTATTGAGCGTGTTTCAATTTATCATGCAATGAATTAATGTATTGCAACAAGCCTAGTAACAAATAAGTTTTCACCCAACCGTATGTAATTGTAAAGTTTAACGCTGAACAAAACACTTATGAAATACTTTAATTACAGTGAGGTTAATGCAATCAGTGTATGCAAATTTGTATTTCAATATGAAGAGCTGAAATCTTTGCTAAAATGGAGGTGTGGTTGAACCACCATGCTGATGTTCTAACAGCAGGCAAATGCAGTCAAATTTGCCCCAAGCACAATTTATTTTGCCAATATGCAACTGTGATTTCTTTCCAACCGAAAAAAAATAACCTGATTTGTGTCACTTCCATATATGATACTAAATCACAGACATATCCAATAGTTTTCAAAGCATTCAAAGTCTGAACGGTCATGTCGTATTTTATTAGATCTTAACGTCATTGAAGCGAGACGCGTCATAATTCTGCACCAGAAAAACGCTGAAGAAATCTGGACATAAAAAGTGGCTGAAAATTATAATTATGAACTCATGAAAGAAGTCTTTGTCAGTGAAGGCATCACATCACAATCACACCCCCCCCATGGTCCATCCATGGTCCGACTCCACATCCATAATGGTCTTGTTATAATCTTGACAATCTTGTTGGCTCCCATTGCTGAATAACTTTAACATTAATCAAGTAATATTCCATCATCTACTTGTGGTCTGTTAAGGTATGTCGTTATGACACTAAAGATAAAATCATATCCCTCGGAGTGCTGGAATCAGAACCATAACCAATAGAAAATGGCTGTAAAACAACATTTTCTCAACACAATATTAAATTAAATTCTGCTTGAGATTTTATTTTAATTATTAACACCATAACTTTTGTAAATACTTAACTACAACGAGAGATTAATTAATATACAATGGTTCATACTGCAGTTGCAGTTGGCAACTTTTATAAAAATGTGTTTTGGCCACATAATGGCTAGATTAGAATACACATATGAAATAGTAATGCATCTACAGATGTCGCATAATGCAATGATTATATTATAATAGGTTCGCAGAACATGCAATATTCCTTTCACACAATGTGTGCACTGCTAAGCGTCCAAAATAAACAAATGTTTGTTTTTCCCCCAAATATGTCTGGTGAATTAATGATAATGAGGAAACACCAGATGGTTGTAGATAGTGGCAACCAATTTCATTAAAAAAGTGTTCTTAATCAACCATTAAATGTTCTTTTAATGGTACAGATTAACCGCGCATTCGTGATTATATGCAGAAGTTAAAAAGTAAAATAATTTTCAAGTTTAAAGTGATGCAGATGTTTAGGGGAGATGATGACATATAATTCTATAAAAGTTCTAATGACATGAACAGACATTTTACCGCTCACTAAGACTAAAGCCCATCCACGTATACAACATTTTCCCCAGGGAGCATCGTGAATTTATCGCACATCAACCAAAAACAGAAAATACTCAACTAGTTTGACCCTCTTCTGAACTTTTCTTATCGGAAATCTGGTTTGTAAAAGACCCGATTTCAGTGGACGCTTTTAACTCAAAAGTAGTTTTGAGCTTAAAACTTCTGTGTATCACACAGCCACGCCTCATCAAAGCAAACATGTCAAAACGCTAAACTTACTATCAGGGCACATTTTATATAGCTTCAGTCCCTTCTTTCTGAATAATACTGAGCGAGAATGGAAGAAAAACGACCGAAGCGCAGTTAGCAACGTTAGCCAGCTAAGCTAAGGGCCAGTTGGGACTAAGCTAACTTTAATGTTAGCAAACTGCAGGGGAACAAATTCAAACTGGAAACTCTGACCATAACTCAAAGTGAGTGATTAAAATAAGTCATCGTCTGACTCCATCTGTTAGGTAGTGGTAACTTCGCTTTGAACTGTGGCGGAGGATAGTGTTAGCCACTTGTGACAAAGCAGCGATGAGCGGCTTTGTTCTAGCGGACTGATGGAGCGATAACTCACCGGGTACCCAGGCCCGGGCATCGGAGAGCGGTACATGTGGTTCTGTGCGCCTGATGTCGGTCCCATTCTTCCAGAGGGAGTCCCAGGTCCCATACCTGGCGCTGCGCCTGGTACCGGTGGCCCAGGTCCCATTGCTCCACCGCCACCAGCAGTCGGTGTTGACTGAAACCCCCCTCTGGCCGCCATCTCCTCCCTGAATATCGCCGCCGGTGCTGGAGCGCAGCTATCGCGAGAGCGAGACCTCCGTGTAGCGTGACGTGTTTATCAAAGCACAGCGCCCTCTGCTGTTCATTTTCAGTACAAGGGGAAACTGCCTTTCAAAAGTATCAGTATCCCTTTAACTTTTTCACTTTTTCTCACATCCACAAACTTCTGTGTACCGGCAATTTTATTGTGATTTGCATATAATAAACAAAAAAAGTAGTGCATAAATGTCAAGTGGAAGTAAAAATGACACATGACTTTTAATACTGAAAAGTAAAGCGGTGTGCCCCAACGTCCTTTTCTCAAAAAATAATTTGCAAAAAATTGTCTTTGAAATTCATCTAATTAATAAACAGTCTATAGTAAGGTTTGTGCAGCTAAGCTGACTGACTTGGCAAGAAGAGCAACTGTGAAAAGGCCAAAATGCTCATGGTATCTCTGGAGGACATGCAGAGATCCAAAGGTCAGGTGTCAACAGAACATTTATTATGTGTTATATAGAGAACATAGCAATCAGAAAAATAGTACTCTGTTCAGATGAGACCAAAGCAAACAACTTTAGCCTATATGCAAAATGCTGCATTATCCTGAACACACCATTCCTGTAAAAAAATTAATGCCGGGCCGCATCATGTTGTTGGGATGTTTTTATTCGGTAGAAACAGTGAAGCTGGTCAGAGCTGATGGAAGAATAGACAGAGCTTAATAGATTATAGCATATTCATATATTGGAAAGTTCCAGTCAAAATCTAAATCTAAAGGAGAATCTTGAAAATAAATCTTCTCAGAGGCCCTCCATCATGTTCGACTACAGTTTAATGTGTAAAATTTTCGATCTCTGTATGTTGGTAGAGCAATATTTCATCTGAAATTACACATCGCACGTCGGCGATGTGTTCAAATTTTAATCAGTGTCTTTCTTCTACTTCAAAGAGGAGCCACACTTCCTTTATTTTTTAGTAAAATAAAAGAACATTGAACTTTGTTCTTATAAACTATTTAAATATCTTTTTAATAATGTCTTTAATTGCAGGTTTCATTTTCCTTATGTATACTTTTCAATCCATCTGAAACTCATAATGAGTTGTTTTAGATCTACCACCACAATGTAGTATATATAATCACTTGCAATTTCCTTTTTGATCTTTTTCAATTAAAAAGATGCTTCAGTATTGTCAAGAAAATATATGGCACAGTTAATTGGGGCATAGAAGCTGTGCTCAGCATTTATTTATGTATTTGTCCATTCATCCATGAATCCTTTGTCTTTGACAGCATCAATTTGTTTCAGGCGAAGTCCTCCTCTATGGTGTGAGTGAGCTTTAGAGCAAACAATACGTTTAATTTTCATCTGTCCTTTTTGCAACACTTGCATTTGGTTCAACTTAAGAATGTCAAAAACATCTAGTTAAAAAAATGAAACCTAAATTACATGTTTAAATAGGAAAATATGATCTTATGTGAATAGAATTTAATTTTAATAAAGAGAGGAAAAGATGATCATTTTGGTATGTTGGATTTAAGAACAATAACATTTTTGATATTTTAATAAATTCATTATATAAATAGTCATAAAGCATGTTAGTTGTTTAAAACATGTTTGATTAGTAGTGATTTTATATTACTAAAATGTTCATTAGTGCACAACTCTAGTCGAATCAAAACTAATTTATTGGCATAACACTTAAAAAATTAGACTTTTCTCCACTGGTCAAATCACAGGGTTGCTGCAGTTATTTTCTAAGTGCAAGAAGTGAAAAGCTTAGCTAATCCTCTCAATTTTCATTGTTCCAGTTTTTCTCTGATGAGCTTTTTCACCAATTTGATGCAGGTTTTTAAGGTCAAGCCATTTTCACATCAACTGAGAAACTGGTAGAAAACAAAATAAAACTTCTCTCATTATGACATCACCTCTTTTTTTACAAACATTTGAAAAAGTATACATTAAGACAAAACAAAAAATACACAAATAAACGAAAAAAATACACATATTGTGTAAATCATAGTCTTGAATGTGTAGTATTTCTATGTTTATTTGATGTTTTGTAAACTAAAAGTGCTACTAAAAAGAAATGTGTCATGTTGAACTATTTTACTGTATGAAAACCAAATGGAAATTGTATCTTGCATATTTTTACAGGTGTGTTTATAGAAGCAAAACTGAATTTATTGGTTATATATAAGACTATTCTGTGTAGGTTTCCTTGGAGCAAATAATAGATTAAATGTGGTGCCAGCTGTCTACCATGGACATCAAATCACTTTAAAACCAAAAGCAGCATCTAAAACCCTCAGTAACAATTTAAAAGCATCAAAATTGAAGCAACTTTTAAGCCTAAAGAAAAGTACTGAATCTTTCACAATAATGCCCCAAAAAAGATTTATTTGCCACTTTATTTAATTTCAAGTCCAGTAATAAGATTTAAACCAAAACTTTCCCTGAATCCCTGCATCTAATTCCTGTTTATGTAATTCAAAACATTAGAGTTCTACAGAGGACTAACCATCTGCTGCAGATCATCCTTCTTGTTTCTTTCCTTCATTCTATGTTGGACTTTGTTAGCAGTTTTCTTCTTTTCACTCTTTGATGTGCTGAGAGTAATCAAAGAGTCTGAAACTTACAACTTAGACAAAGAGCCAGGCAGCTTTTCACCACGGAGTCTAATGACCTCAAGTTTACTCCGGGAGCAACGCTGAAGATCTCTTGAGTTAAGCACCTACAAGTTAAAGTGCAATACTTTTGCTTTTTATAGTATAATAAGAAGTTTGTCTTTTTATTCCAAATAAGTTGCACCAACAAGCAACACCATTTTTACTGTAGACAGGAAAAGCAACACTGCGTTTCCTCAGCTTGGTGAACCCATATTTTATCTTTAACAGAGTCTCCGGTTTGACATATTTGCTATCACAGTTAAAGCAATTGGTCGACCGGGTTTGGAAGCAATCCTCAGAGACTCTCCTCACAATCCACTGGATCTGAGAATCCACTGAGATGCTCTAACAACGCAGGGTGGTTTGGACGGCAATATCTTAAACTGCTGCTTCTACAATTGACAGAATGTGAAACATCTTCTAAGGGAAAAAAAGATGAAAACATAATAATATGGTAACATAGTGAGTGTGGTGGAGGGTTCTGCAGGTTTTTTTTTACTAATTAATTAATTTTATTTTTTTTGCAATCGCCTACATGAACTTAAAGTCACATAATTTTCCCTCTGCATGTTTCCTAATGAGTTCTCCCACAAATCAGACATTACATTCCCTTTAATCACAGCAGGGGCTTATAAATGAATAAATCTTCCATGTTTATTTGGCATCTGAGGGACATCCACATGGCACCACCATGACCTTCTTTGAATGTGTTTCATCATCTACATGTTTCTAATTGTTTTATCAGACAGCAGAGGCAGATAGAGTATTTAAAGTTGCTTATATATTTAGTTAGCACCAAGTCTGAGCGGATCAGGAGTCCTGAAACAATTACAACAGTTTGTTTCAGGACTCCTGATCTGATTGATGTCAAACATGAAGCAAAAACTGAACAAAACATGGCAGAAAATGAGGTTATGTGTCTATTTGAACAGGTTGCAACTGAATCCTCATTCTCAGCACTTAACAATATCTGATGACATTTAATGGGCTTCCAGTTTTTACATGAGCTTTTTCATTCCAAGTGAGTGATAGAGCTTAGCTTTAATAGGCCTCCCGACAGGTTTAAAATCAAACAGCTGAATGCAGGGTTTGTACTTTAAACAAACGGAAGGCCAAATCAGTCAGGCTCAAATCCGAAGGCTAATACAACATCTTCTGGGGGTATCAAACTTGACTGCATGACAATAATTAATCTTCTTAATGAGCTGAAAGTAAAGTGGAGCCCAGAGGAGCTGCCGCAGCCTTATCAATGACAAACGGCTGGGCTTTCTAATTGCACCGCAAGATCTGACAGGATAAATTTGCACCAGAAACGTGACTGATATGACACGCGGACTGGAAGGGCTGCGAAGACGGAAACAAGCTGTAGAGAAAGATCAAAAATTCATTTCAGCACCGTATAGATCCAGAAATATAAAACACATGAAGAATTACTGGGTCAAAAGCGACTATTTTTGGATGAGAATAATTTGAATTTGACCAGAGATTCTGAAAATAACATGACTATGAGGTATTAATTTTTTTTTAATCTGTAAAAAAATAAATCTTGAAATGATGTGGAAAAGTATTTGCTCACTCATAGATTTAATTTTTTCCCCCTTTTCTGTCAAACACAAATGTTTCATCAGATAAACAAAATGCATTTTTCAAATGGTAATGTCATTTATTAAGAGGAAAAAGCTACCCAAACCATCCTAACTGTATGAAAAAGTAATCAAATACCACTCCAAAAAAATCCTCGATAAACTGTAATCTGCATTTTTAAATTTAGTTCAATTCCATTTGAGTCTCTCTGACAACAGGAATTAGGTAAGGATCTTACAAAGAGTCATAACTTAAAGATTTTCAGGAACAGATGAAACACATATTTGTCTGGAAAGGTTTTAAAAAACAATTTTTTATAAGGGTTGTATTATATATTTTTCAGGCACATTATGCCATTTTATAACACAATCAAGTAAATTTGCTTATTTCAGTTGCTATAAAAAATGCTGTCTATATTAAACATAACCTAAAAGAAATTTGACTTCAAAATTTATCATCTTAAAATTGGTCCTTTGTCTCTTTAAGAAGCTCCTGCTCTTTCAGTACATCATCACAACATTTCTCCATTAATCCTTTAATAATGTTCTTAGGATTGTTGTACTACGAGGTTTAGGTAATTTTCAGGTGTTTTTATGGCCTCACAACTTGACATAATGAAGTTTCCCTTTGGGATTAACATGACTGAATTGAAGCTTTTCTTTTGGTTTGTATTACTTCTCAGTGTGTGCACTCAGAAACATTTAACTCACAACAAGTGAATGCCCTCTGGTGGCGCCAAAAATGCCACTACATGCAGAACATAATCTTGAAGTTTTGGATATCTCCAAGTTAAAGTATAGAGTAAATAATTTGCAAGTCAATTGTCAAGTTCTCCAGAGTCCTGCTAATGACTGAGAGGAGTCAGACAATCAGTTCATGAGCTAAAGCTCAAGGGCACTTGGGTTATTCAGCACGGTAGTGATCTAAATCCAACAAGTCGGCTTTTGAAATGGATCAACATCTTATAAAAGCATAGTTAAGATTTTGGAGTGGTCTAGTTAAAGTTCAGGTTTAATCTGATTCTGTGGAATGAGTTTAAAAAGGGTTTGAGGCTTAATTAAAACATTAATTTTGAATGAGCTAAGAATTCTTCCACAGCAACGTTAAACTCTCCTTGGCAGTTACTGCAAACTCTTGATGGTAGTTGTTGCTGCCAAGGGCGGCTGCAAGAGTTATTAAGTTTGTGGTCGATTGCTTTTTCATATTGTGCCAGGTGGATTGGGATAGATTTTATCCCCTAATGAATTCAATCATAATTTAAAAACAAGCATTTTGTGTTTACTGCAAAAATTGCATTCATGGTTTTGCTGCCAACTATATTGAGTTGCAGATTTCACAGAGAGTGAAAACAAAAAGAGAAGATGCAGATTCATTCCGACCTGCTGACTTTTGGAGTGCGTTCATAATAAAATGACAAAACGCGGCTCGCCACACAGAGGGATGGTGAATGAAAAGTGTAATATCTGTGGAGAAGTTGATAATATGATAACAGGATTAAGAGGGAATTACCTCTTCTTTGTGTAATGTTCATGTTCGGTGGCAGCAGACAGCAAGATTAAACCAACAGATATGGGGAAACAAATTTCATAAAAATCACAAACATCAGAGATTCCCAGCACAAGGAGAACCCCCTCTGTGCAGCACGCATGCAGCCGCCTGCAGGGATTATCTGAGGGCGTCTCGGCATTTTAGAAAAGGCCAGACAGTTTGGGACAGATCCCATTATAGGAGCATCTGCTTGTTATACCATCCTGAGATTGGCTGCGTGTCAGCCACCAAGGTGAGAGCTAAAAGAGGAGGATCAGTCATCTTTGATTGTGATGCCGGGGAGGGAAAGAGGGCACCTAATGATTTAACCTCATTCAGAGAAGAGCGATGCCGTTGGCAGGATTTCTGAATCTGCCAACATGAGAAACTGAGCAATTAAGACCCTAGAGACAGCAGCAAAAGTCATGTTAAATCCTTAATTTTTTGTGAGGATTTTCAGTTTATGTGAACTCCTGCTGGTGTTACCACCTCCTACACAGCCTCCCCCCCTACCCTGCTTTGCCTGTGGAGACTTATCAGGATGCAGCAAGCATCTCCTGCAGGATTTCTGTCACTGGCAGGCAGCTCTCGCGTATTCTGACCCTCGTCACAATTTTCTGAGCTGCAGGCTGTCGCAGAGACAAAGACACAAATGCCAGCAGGAAATGAACACCTTCGCTCTTTATTTCTTAATTAATTTGTCTTCTCGGTAGGTACAGCACAAAATCATAAAACCATTAGTGGGGAAAAGTCACGTTTCGCACATTAAACACAGTCAAGTCTTCAACAGACAAAAGAGATTCTTTATGTGAAGTTTTAAGCGTGTGTGGCTACCAGCAGAGGCTTCTCGTGTGAACTAATAAAAAATGAATGTTCTCTCACTTCTGATGAGCAACACCGAATGTGTGCCACCTCCGCTAAAAGAAATCATGAAAGAATTATAAGGCAAAACGACCACTCTCCTCCTCGGATGACCCACGGCGTGGACCGACGCGCCTCAGACTCAGCAGCAAACACAATTTTTGTTTCCAATATTCACAAAGTCATGCATCACAAAAAAAGAAAAAAACCCTGCTACATGTGCACCAGTTGGCAGCACTAGATGTACCATAAGAAAAACGAGATGTCACCCAGAATTTTGAGCTGCTGGTTGATTAACAGTCTTGATTAAACTTAAACTGGCAGTGCAAGATATTTCCCATCCGTCCTTTTGTCATCTAACTACTGAAAGTGTAATTACGCTTTAACGGCATGAGCTGGAAAAAACACCAACATTGTGGCTTGCAGCGTTTCAAATGAATGGTTGACAGAGATAAGCAATATCTTGCTTGGTACCACATTCTTGCCCTTAAACGCTTTTTTCCCTTAATGCTGACTTATTTTAAAAGAAAGTGTTGGGTAAGCCAAGACTCCAGATTACATGATTAGAGGTAGCCCCTGATGACGCTTTATCTGATTTTCCAAGAGCTACTTGTGATTAAAAATGAATGTTCTCACTCTATTTGGTGATGAAAAATACATTATTTTGCCTCTGTTCGCTCGAGCATATAAATGCTTCTGAAAGTAAATTTGCTACTGAGAAGAAATCCTCCCAAGACAAATTTCAAAAATGATAGTTACATTTTATTTATGCATCAATAACTAAATAGACAGGCCTCTAAACCTGAATGGATTGAGACAGTCAGATGAAACTAAATAAGTTTGACATAAAAGAATGAAAAGAAAAGTCAACAAAAATGTAAAAACATGACATATCAAGAATAGTACGTTTTCTTTTATATCACCTCTACGTACTTGCGATATTGTGCTTCAGTAAGACTTTGCAACTAGAACACAGATACAGAAAATTCCTAACAGCCCTACAGAACCGCAAGTAATTCATGAATAAAAAGTTCAGAAAAGAACCAAAATAAAAAAATACTTTTTTTTTTAAATCACCTCTCATCGAGGTCAGTATAAGCATAAATGAAGATGAGCAAAGGTTCTTCAACTCATCTGGCACATGTGAAGAAGTTAACATAAAAATTGAGAGTTGCACAATTAAACACTCGTCTGGTTGGGCATTACGTTTGACACCCTACACACACACTTCACACACACACACACATAAGCAAAAACACAGAAATATAAGAGACGCATCATCTTCCTTTTACCGGCTTATCACTGAGGCAGACCTGGTAATTACAATGTAAATGTATATTTATATATTTATATGTGTTTATTATATAAAGACATAAAAATCAACTAGAAGTAGAAATGAAAAGAAAAAAAAAACATGCACTGGACAAATACAAGCATGCATTACCATGATGATGAGACCTGAAATTTTCACCAGTACATTTTTCAAATGGTAGATGTTGCACCTGTGCTGCTGTTGCGTTTTCCACCTATTCCCCATCAGGCATGAACAGAGATACATTCTCAAACCTTTCCTTATGTTGCTACATGTACAGTGGACTAAGCATTTTGAGGATAGTCACAGAAGCAGGTGGGGGAGGGGGTTAGTGTTGTTGCTGTGTCACATAGAGGCATGGAGGCTCTTTTCTGTTTGCAGTGAAATTACTATACATTTTCCAGTAACCATGGATGCTTTTTCTTCTCTTTTTTTCCTTTATTTCTGTAAGAGAGTTTGTTGTTGTTGTTGGCAAACCTTCTCCGCCAGTATCCGTTGTGGCAGTATTCCAGAGGAAAAACACAAAAAAGTTTGGATCGCTGAATGAAATGTTTCTCTAAAGATCAAAATATATTTCTTAATATTCAGGGCTCTCTCTTTACTTGGCCGTTGGATGGGAATCCTTTATCGTGTTTGATTGATTGATTTTTCTTTCTCAGTTTCTATGTAAAAAAAATGCCTCTGTTTTTGTTCATCAGCATCAGCTCTTCTGTGCATCAGAAAGTTCGTTGCTGTACGGTCGGCTTTGGTTGCATAACACGCACGGTGATGCTTTACTGAGGTCTGCTCAGCAAGTGAAGTCTTCAAAGTTGCCCTGGCCCGGATGGTGAGGTAGCATGTTCCCGGGATATGTAGACGGCGTACGCAGGTTGTCACAAGGAGCCTGAAGAGAAAAAGACAGAGAAATTGGAATGGCAGCGAGAATGAAGCAGAAAGATGATTGCCTTTGAAGGAAAGGGAACATAAAAGTGCAGACGGGTGAGAAAATCTTGAAGGCGTCTTTGGGGGAAAAAAATGAAAAGAGCAACAGGTTGGGTCGGGAGTGGCGAGATAATAGATTCCTGAGCAATACTTGGAAAAATAATGAAGGTGGATGGAGAGGGAGGACTACTAAGTGAGGCAGGAGCAGAGGAGGAGCGCCTTTCTACTTTTCTCTGCCTGCGCTCTGACTCACAATTAAAGTGAGCTGGTTTCATTTACACTTGGATATAAGTAAGCTGTCACAGCGTCTGAGGCTTTAATTCTGGCCTGTCCCTGCTGGTACTGTCCTGCTGCTTTGATTAAACCCAATCCTCCTCTCCTTCGACTCCCTCTCAGTCTTCCCCTCTCATCCCAATTGCTTTTCTTTTCTTTGCGCCACTCTCTTTTAGCCTCTTTCAATCGCTTTTCCCTCTATCTCACTCTCTCTCTCTCTCGCCAACACCACCCTGACTGCCGGCAATTGAGGCCAGTAGAGACAAAGAAGAAAGGAGCTGGCTCCTGTCAAAGCAATGCGGTCTGACACAGTCAAAGTACTCGGCAGCAGCCTATACTGACATGGTGTTTCACATCATCCAGGCTCAGCACAGCTCCCCGATCATTGCTGCTGCGGCCTTTGTGTTTCTTCTTCATGCATCTGCACAGCTTGTACTTGATCACCTAAAAAAACAACAACCAAGAATATAGTTACTTTTTCTTTTCTTGCTTCTGGAAACCATACAAATATTTTCCTGTTTTTATAACTAAAGCCCACGTTTGGATCAGGTGAGCTTGAATGATTGCATGCGTCTATAAATATGCCTTCCCTGTGGAAAAAAAAAAGAAAAAAAGAAAGAAAAACATCCAGCTTCTTTTTCTTGTTTATTTCAAACTTTCAGTTAACTAATTACTAGAGCACACGTTCAGCGTCGGAGCTGATGGCAGGTGTTATTTTACCTCATACAGGTAGTCAAACAGCTCAAGAACGGTGAGGATACTGGCGCCTATGAAGAGACCCATCTGACCTCCGATATCGCCTGAAAAGAAAAGTGAGAAAGCCTTTAAACTAGATGGAAATCATTTCTCCACATTCATGAGCTCCAGCTTTAATCTGTACAGCTGAATGACGAGAGAGGCAACAGAAAACGCAGATGTTTGCAAATCTGCAGTTGAAAAGCGAACAATAGATTAAAGAGGCAGTTTTTACATCTCCAGGGACCCGAACACCTATTATAAAAATGCATACATTGGCTCTGCCTTCATGTCGGGTAAAAAGCGTCTGTCAGGCAGCACATTGCATGTTATCTTTTCCTAAGAAAACACTTGACAGCCATTTCCTTACCCAGAAGGCCTGCCAGTTCGTAGGCTTTCTTTTGTTCAATGGTTTCATAGTTCAGCGCCTCAAAGTAGATATCCAAAACCAGAATGTTATCACTGCAAACAGAAAGGGAAGAATACAAGTGTGAAAGGCAGGCATTCAGTCGTCAACATGTTACACATGCTTCTCTCGGACTGTCAACAAAGAGGATGGTTGACTCCAATTTCTGCACAGACCGAAGCAGATGTGTCATGCTGAGAGGATGACCTGCCACAGCGAACTAATTTTCCCTCAGTGGGCCTGATCATCGAGAGGAAATGATTACAGCTGTTTGATTTCAGCGGAAAGAAAATCAAAAGGGATTAGCTTATGGGTCCAAGGCAAAACAGAGAAATGTTTTTCTTCTTTGAGTTCCCTCTCCTTAGGGGAAGACAGACCCCAAAGACTTCTAGATCAAAACCGCTTCGAAGGTTTTAAAAATTCTTTAGTAGCTATCCTACTTTATTCAATCTGAGCAAAGTAAAAAATGATTTTCTTTGAAAAGATCCGGTGAAGCCAAGAGCTGACTTTACATTGCAAAAATTAACAGAAAGATGGTGATGTAGGTGCAAAACGGCAAATATTTATATTGAATTGTGTTGCCGAACTGCGTTGATTTTACTAAGAGCACAAGCTCTATGAAAAGCACTGAAAGCATTCCTATAGCTGAAACCAGATATTTATATAAGACGTATAAAACAACAGTTGTGTATATTTTTCTGACTGCCTAACATTATATATAGCTGAAGTGTTTCTGTTTTAGTTCGATTAAGGTTACAAAATGACTTCTGTTTGCCAAATTCCAAAATGATAAAATATATATTTTACAGCAATTGTTTGTTTTGCTTTAGAATCCCAGAATTTTCTTGAGTGCAACAGAGACTTTGTAGATTATAGTTTTTGTAAAATGTCTGTTTTACAATGTGAGGAATTCACCATTAGTAATAACTGCAGAATATTCCATGTTTGGTTTGCATTGGCTTTCCTTCACATCAGATTAGGAATGAGCCCTCTGTCTCTATGATCTTTAAATCCAGTCAAATGTCACTGGTTTGTGGCGAATTTGAAAAACCTTATTTCAGTGTGAAGGGAAGCATGGCCCTGGTGCATTCTATGGTATTTGGCAGCTGGAGTTCTCCCTGCAGCTTTCTAACACATCCTTTTACAATGATACTGCCACAGTTATTATATCTGCACTAAAATGTCTCCTGAAAATCTGAGAAATTTCCCTATGAATGTGGTAGGGCTCTGAATAAAATGCAGCACATCCCCCAAGCATGTAGCACAAATTTAAAGTTGTGGTCTGCCAGCTTATGTTGGCACTTGTCATCAAAAGAACATATGCATACAAAATCCAAATCTAAAGTATGTTTTTTTAACACTTTGAATGGATCACACCAGTCTGAAGCTGTTTTTCATTAACTGTGCTGGAACTATAGCATATTTATATGCTATAGTTAGCAGCTGCTTGCACTTATTCATTCTCATCTCCTTAACTAAATACAAACTCAAGGTTTCTTTTTGACAACACAGTTTAAATTTAACTTGGAGTCCTGACAGCTTCACTCGGTCTCCCAGCAACAAGTAACACATTTATCTTTATGTACAAAGTGTATGAACATGATGCATTTTGTTTATTAATTTTGTTTATTTTTTTCTATATTGTTCACTTCAGCTGCTTGGCGAGACCTTTTTGTTGCAACAGGAGGACAGCAGCTCCCCTAGTGGCCAGGAGTGGAAATGATGAGGTTGTAGCCTTGACATGAAGACAGGACTTTTTGGAGTTTTGATCTTTTCTTAAGATTTGACTGCTTTTGTTTTTAAGCAATAATTTGCATAAGCAGTGTAACTTCTCTTGTTTTTAGTTTTTGTTTAACATCTTCCAGCTCCAGTTTGTCGCTTGCTGTAACCGCAGGGTGTCAAGTGGAAATCATCTGGGATGTGTGATTGATAAGAGAGGAGATGTGCGCATTGTGCGATGCGCTGTGCTTGGTAAAGTATAAAAAACTTCTGCATCTTTCTTTCTACCAACTCCTCTGTTTAGACTATAATAAGCAGATCAACACAACTTAAATTGTGCATTTTAGTTTGGTTTTCTCTGTGCTGGATGTACTGTATGATTATTTAACATTCCACAGACGCCCGAGCCTAACCAAACCATCAGGAAAATAATTTTGGCTCGACAGCCCAAAATTTCAGGTCGGGCTTGGGCCATAAATCTAAACTCTAGCCAAAGAGGCCAGTTAGGGCTGCAAAATTTATTGCACATTTATTGCCATTACAATATCACTGTATGCAACTTACTTATTGCCTGATCTACAATAAATGTAAGCTCATTAGTCAATGAGCCATATATTCAGGTTCTATGCTATTTAATGAAGCATAAAGATGCCAGTCATAAACAGCTGTTTTCACATATATCAGATATATCAAATTTCATTTAATTTTATCCAGAAGCTGGATAGATTATGTACTATCTGGTGTCTATTTACTTTGAACCTCAAACCAAAATAAATTGTCACCGTTTATTTATCACAGAATTGACCATATTATCACATTTTACATCTTTTCTCAATATTCCGCAGCCTAATGGCCAGTTCTCCTTTAAATTATCTGACAACCAAACTAAACTAACCACATATCACAACCTAATACTGCTAACTATAGCTCCTTCATGACTCCCCGTGACCTACCTATGTAACCCAAACCTCTACACAGAAGAGTGGGCTCAGTCAGGTAATTCCCAGGTACTATTAAGAATAAAGGGAAGCACTCTGGGATCTTTAGGCACCCTGAAAGAGCTTTCCCTCAAAGATTATCCATGTTCCAGCTGATTTTTAATGTTGTCATGTGGTCTTACTGTGTGAAAGTATTTTAAATGCCAATTATTTTTAACTAATGATCATCTAGTAATTGTAGTATAGTATAGTGGTATTGTAGTTCTGCAGGAGTTTGCAGTTAAGATGTAAAAAACTACTTTGCATTGTCATTTTTTTTTTTCAAAGTTTGGGCACATCTTTGCAGAATCCAATTTCTTGTACTTTACAGAGTCACAATGACTCGGTGCTGCAGTTTTCTAAAGATGTTTAAGAGATCTTGTTAAACTTTTCGAACTGCAAAATGAACTGCAATTCGAGCCTCTCTGAATAGACAGACCTCTTTGGGACTACTTATGTAATACGATTAGAATGCAGTATTGTAATAGTTTAAATTAGGCCACGTTTCAGCTAATCTTGATGCCATTAATTGAACTAAAACCTTTTAGCTTCTTTGCCGTCCGGGTCAGAGTCCACTTGTTTTCCCCAGGGGTTGGATTGCATTGGTTCCTATTAGAACTATTTAATTAATGCTAAAGAAAATGCAGCCCTGTACAAGAGCTGGAACCAACTGCTGTGCTATTATGTAACAAAACATGTTTTTCCTCCATTAATTTAGGTTCAGCTTTTAAAGGTTTATTCACTACATTCACATTAATCCTAAAACTATAATTTTAACTAATTTCATGCTTTCGAATTTGACGTCTGGTAAATTTGAAACTTCCACAGACGTCAAACTCTCACAAGCTCTAATAGCCTCTGGAGTATAGTTAGCCTATCCCTAGTCGAATATCATTGAGGTTTTTGTTTTATTTCTGACAGTTTTTCTGGTATTTTTTGTCTGTTTCCCTCTGGTCTGCAGGTCTCCTGTGTGAGGTGTCACCCTGATGTAAAAACGATGCTTCCTCACTGACAGCGAGTAACCTGAACCGCGTCTGATCAGAGCTGCTGTCAAACAGCGGACCAAAGCTTTCGCCTATGAGCCTCCTTCTCTGTGAGGTTCCCGACAGTCAAACTTCACACTCTTCAGTTTCACACCACCAAGCACAGAGCAGGCTGGATATCAATAACCCTTCCACAAATGTTCATTTCTTGGGAATGTGGCTACTTGTTAAACAAACCGTCCTATGGGAATGGAGAAACTTTCTCTTTCTGGTCGCACTCTGGCTACATGTGCTACAGTAATTATCTAACCCTCAACAGCATAGAGTGATGAATAAAAGATTCAGTTATGACTGTACCCACTTCTCATTTTCTTGAACTTTCTTTTAATCTCTTTGGTATATTCTTTATGAAAATAAAACACTCTCTACTTGACTGACTAATCATCTGAAAATCTCACTTGGAGCTCTTTATCATACTTCAAAAATTAAAAGAAAAACTTTAAAGCTTTAAAAAGTCAACCTAAGTAAGTAATCTAAGGGAATCATCAACCTCAAAAGAAACATATTCTGCCATACAGAAAAAGAAAATTAATATCCAACCATTTTGTTGAGAGACTGTGCAAAAATAACACCTTTCAGATAATTAAAACAAATGATACTGTACATTGTGTTGTCCTAATACTGTATTTTATGCTGTTCTTTTCTTTCTCTAAACATCAGTTTGCATTATTTTGCTCTTGTGAATCCCCAAAACAATTTTCTGACGCTGCTTGTTCTGTGTAATCGTTATTAAACTGCAGATACACAGCTCCTTTGGGACAGAGGTGGATTGCTGTTTGTTGATATTCAATATGCACACCTTTGTTGCTCAATAATGTCTTGATGCTGGAATCACGAATGTTATCATTTTTCAATGGGTGAGCTCTCTTGAGTTGCAGGTAATTGTTTTGAGACTTACTAACAGTTCACAGAACATTTTCAGTGGCGGACCCCAAGTTATTGTTTTTGGGTAGTTAACTTTTGGAGGGCTTCAGCATCCTTCTTTGTCTTTCAGTTCTTCATAATTTGTTTTGAAGTCAAATCTTTTCAGAGAATATTGAGTATAACTATCCAGCTGGATGAGCATCCAAACTTAGGCTTACGACTTTACATATTGATACATTTTACATTGTTGAATGATGATTGATTTATTTATTGAGCACTTAACAATAACTAAGATAACTAATTGTAAAAAATCACACAAAAAGGAAAAAAAAAACAGTAAAATTAATAATAGAAATAAGGGAAAATGCCACTATGCCACATGGTATAAAAAAGTCTGTCTCAAGAAATAAGTCTTCATCTGAGACTTAAAGATCTGAGGTCTTTGTTCATAGGAAATCTAATAAAAAGTTATTTAATTATCTCAGGAATCTCCCATGTACATAAAAACTTAAAAGTTCAGATAAATAAAATGGTGCAAGATGATTATGAGCTTTAAAAAAATGTCACAACCTGGTTCAGTGATTGTGACAAAAAAGGAAAAGGACAAGAGGATATAATATTTACATGTTTATTTTAATGGAGAAAATCAAACCTGTGAAAAACGAAGTTGAATTAACCAAACAAGACCAAACCAGTCAAGCAAACACAGCCTGCAAACCAAAACCAGGAGGTCAAGCGAGGTGAGAGAAAGGTCCAATATTCCCTCTGTGCAACAAAAGAACCTCAGACTTTTATATAGGGATGAAGAAGAAACTCAGGTGTTTTCAATCAGCGTAACTGCTGCATTGTAAAATTTTTAAAGGCAATTATAAAATGGAAGGAAAGCCATTGTAAAGAGGATAAAACTGGGCTGATATGCTCACATCTAGAGGCAGCCGCGTTTTAGACAAGTTGAAGTTGCCTTAGGGAAGACAGAGGGACATCATGTAGAGTCTAGAACCAATAAACACGTTAATATCCTTCTCTGAATCAATTTACACTCCTGATCAAAGATTAACCTAAGGATTTTAACAGTTTTATTAAAGGTAGAGTGCTGACGTCAGTGGTGGCAATGTCACCAAATAAAATACATTCAATCTTATGATCAATTATTCTTATCCACTGTTTTACAGACATTATGAAGTCCAAAAATAGAGAGAACCGCATTAGTCACACCTAACTTAACTTACTAATATCTCTTATTATGCAGTCATCTGCATAATGAGGGAAGGAGTTATAGGTTGTACAGCTATAACTTTACCTAGTGAACATATAAATGGAAAAAAGAAGGGCACCAAGAATACAGCCTTGTGACAGTCCATAAAAAGAGGATTGCTGGAGGAGAATAAATTATTGATCATGACACAGAATGTTCTATCTGTCAGGTAGGAAGTAAGCAAACTCAGTACTGTTTTAAAACAAATCGAAAACTGCTGCAAGATCCAAGAGCGCCAGAACGATAAGGTGCTGATAACTGTTAACAGATGAAGCAAGCTGAGCTGGAAACAAATCTTTTACAGTCAGTTTAAAAGAGAATCGAAGTCTGAGCTACACAAAACTTCTGTCAAATAAAATATGAACTCACTGAAGGATGTTCAGTGATTTTATTGTTCATGACCTCTTCAATGATTTTATTAACCGTATCAGAGTAAAGCAGGGTAATCACATGCACAGGGCTGGACGACATAGCTGAAAAATGTATCATGTCAGTCTATATTGATAACTATTTATTAGTTTTTTGTTTTAAATATCTGAAATACTGCCAAAGTGGTGACATTTCCTGTTTTATAAGAGAAAATTCATTTTCTATTATCATGCCACTCTCTTCTTATTTTTAAGCGGTTATGAGAGACGCTGGTGAAACACAAAACTGTTACTGCACAAGTCACTCAACAGGTTGTTGCTAGGCAACCAATGAGTGAGTTTATTGATGCCACCCACCTTGCTTATTTGGCAAAAGGTTTTTCTCAAACTCTGTCCAGTGCATGTGCAGTACTGAATAAGAGTTTGCTTTAATCATTGAACATTCTGCTGGACATATTTTCTACTGATATCGATCACGTATCTATTGTGATGTATATTTTTACAAATTTATTGCCCAAATCTTTTTATTCAACTTCACACCTTGAGTTGGTGGAACTGAAACACCTGAAGTAACATTAACAGATGCAACACACTTTATGAATCTAGACATAACATCAAAACTTCTCAAAAGAGTCATTCAATTGTGATATTGAATACTCCAGAGAAGTTAAATGCATTTTAAAACTCATCTAAGCTCAATTTTTAGCTGCTTCAAGTAAAGCAGCCTCTCAGACAGCAGGATAAAATTGCCCTGAACATAATCAAAATGATAATGAGGCAAACAGGATAAACATCACAGCGAATCAAAAAAAAAAAAGCATTACTTACGCAATGTACTGTTCGGTCTTGTTGAATTTCTTGGCAAGGTACTTGGCCGACGCCTTGCTGGGTATCTTCACAAAGGACAGCTCTTTGCCATATCGAGTCATATTGCATGGGGTCTCACACACACAGTAATCATTGTCTTTCTCAACAAGGAAATCTAAAAAAATAAAAATAAAAATAAAAAAATGATGGCGACAGATGGAGAGAGAAGAGGAAGGCAAAACAGACAGAGATCCAAAAAGAGAAGACAGGGATGGATGTTTGTCATTCCAGCGTGACAAACAAAATGCCAGCTGAGTGAGAGGCGTCAAAGTAGAGGCGACCTTTAAGAGAATATAAAAAAACGCCATGAAAGAGTGCGAGATTGCAAGTCTGTAAGAAAACAAGCAGCAGACATGAAAGGCCTGAGAGGTTTTAGCTGGTGGCGAGGCAGAAAAGGAAAGCTTCAGCGGTACCATCATGCTGAAGGAACACTATTATCTGTTATCAGCTCGGATCAAGAGCTCTGAACAGTGGGATACATATATACACATATCATGCTGGTTTATCTTCTTACCCAAGGCAGGATCTGCACACTCCTTGTACTGCTCCGGGGTGCAGTACGGGGCATCTCCTAAGGACAGGCAGGGAAAAGAAAAGGCAGCAACAGTGTGAAGGAAAGAAGAAAAGCTTTTAAAAATGGGTTAAACATTTGTTTTGAGCCATTACTTTTATTTTCCACAACTGGATACTGTCATAAAATGGATCTGGTCTCCTAACTGATATCATTTATCACTGCTTAAAGTTTCTGTCAACATTGTTCCATTCTATGTCATTCTAGAAGTCCAGCCATTCATTTCAATCCATCAAAACAACACTGAATAAAGACCTGCCATGGTGCTTTGGACCAACAGGAAATTACTTCCCTGCTATTGGCAATAATTCATGGAGTTTTCCCTAAAAAGTACACATCTGACAGGAAGATTGAAGGACGATGAGGACCAGAGCAAAAACGGGGGGTGGAGGATTCTTATCTCGCTCCCTGTGGACTCAGGATATTCAAACACACATCAAGGCAGCATATGATTCTGGTGACCAGACAGGCAGATTGTTGGGTTGCTCTGTGACTAACAACAGAGATGTTAGACGGGAGGCAGGTGAGTGAGACTTAACAGAGTCCCAATCCAAATGTTTCCTCTGTGCCAAAGCCCCCTTTTCAATTTGCCATGTGAGATCTCACACTGTGATTAAATGTAAGAGGTAGACAGCAAATGCCAGCTTTAATCACTGCACAAACACAAAGGGAAAATGGTCGAGTTTTCCGATCCACTAGAGTGTGAAAGTATGTGATTTTCTTAGACCGCTGCCAGGAATGTGTTGGTTCCTCGAGTAAAACTGTCACCACCACTTCACACGGACACTTTTACTACAAGTTTACAAACAACAGCCACTAAGGCACTTTTCTGCTTGATAGATGCATTTGTAGGAAGCAGTGTGTGTGTGTGAAAGATACCAGGCATGTGAACCATCCTGCAATTGCAGTTCTCGACCAGGTATCGCGTCTCGCAGTCAATTCTGCAGGCAGTGATGCTGTAACTGCTGAAGAAGTCGGAGTCCATCGCCGTGGACTTGCAGTCGCCCCACGGTGGGGGCAGGTACGTCAGCTGAAAGAGAGAGAGAAAATAAAAATCCTCTTTAGTCTCAAAGTGTTAAAAAAATTCTTCCCTGCTTTTGTGATGATAATGCAGTCATTTGACCTTGTACTTCCTGTTAGGAAGATGAGAAACTTGTTACTCAGTCTGTAGCAGAGGCCATTTCCCAACAGACAATGCGCATTACACAGGTCATTTGCTGCATTAGACTCAGAGAATGAATCCCATTCTTACTTCATGGTGAATACATCTGTACAGTGATGGTTATTGTTGGAACCGGTCTCCTACGCTCTCCTATTTCTAGTCTCCCTCTGGGCTCTCATCGTACTGCCCACTCTTCATAAGAAGCCCAATAGCACCAGCTGTGTAGTAGAAAGTGTTTGGCTGTAGGAGTTTCAGTCTCCACAGCTCTTTAGTGGAACAAAACCCCATGCACCCTGAGTTTAAAGCAACAAATTTTATGCAATTCTTATGCAACATCTGTAAATTAGGCCCTCAGTCTTCTGTCCATGTTTGGTGGTAATCTTGCACTAAAGTCTACTGTGAGTGATTTCACACTGCCCTGAATGTTTTATGCTTAACCCCAAAGTGTAATAATCACTCTCATCGCAGATGCATTCAACAGATGCAAATTATTTAACTGAAACCAGGTATTTACATACACCATAGCTATGTTTTCCATAGTCTAACATTAAAATCAGAATAAATAATTCCTATTTTGATCCATTAAGATTACCATGAATTAACGTATTGTTAGACTGGGGCTGTAAAAATGCATCACAACATAAGTGTTTCGTATCGATGATTATTTATTTGGATTTTGTTTTAAATAACTGAAATTCTGCCAAACTGATGGAGTGACCTTTCCTGGTTAAGTCACAGTTTTCACTCCATGCCAATGTTTTTTATTTTTAAGAAGTTATGAGGCATGGTGGCAAAACCTGAAACTGTTGCTGCGTCACTTACTCAGCCGGTTGTTGTAGGTAACCAAAGAGTGAGAGAATGAGTTGATGCCACCAACCTAGCTTAGCAGGCCATGAAAGTTTCTGCGGTTTATGTTTTTCCTCTGCCTGCATCTCCTAGAATGTTGTGTGGTTCTGGATCAGAGCTCAGTGAATATTTTATATACTAAATATTGAATATTATATCAGATGTATTATCTACTGATATTGATTACGTGTCAATCACAATATTGTTAATGATTTATTGAAATTAAGTTGATGTACAAACTGCTTTCTTCCTTAACATCATGGGAAGAAAGAAAGAAATCAGCAAAGACATCAGGAAGAGAATTCAGGAACTTCATAAGTACAATTTCTAGATATCCGAAAGCAGCACTTTGTGAACAGCTGTATGTAAATGAAAAATAAAAACAATATGGAAATGTTCTGCCATCATACTGCTTCAGAAAGGGGATGAGTCTTCCAAAGAGGACGGTGTTTTGGTCCAAAATGTGCATAATAACCTCTGTTGCTAAGCTAACGACTTATAAGATGCTGGCTGATGGTGGTATAGAGTATGATTAACCACAGCAATGGTAGTTGTAGACCAAACTTACCATAGCTAAGTTTGGAGGACCAGAAGATGTCATTGTTCTTTCATGAAATAAAAGAATGAAACAAAACAAAGCCCATGGCAGTATTTCATGCTAAAGGCCCCAACATACTCAGGCACACTTCAGTCCGCGGAGGTCGGCACGGACTCGAAGCGGACGTCCGCTGGACATGTCCGCACAAGGATAGATTTTTACACATATTCGGTGTCGCACATTAAACTAACCGGTGGAAACAGTGGTCACATTGAACTGGTTTTCATGTGACACCGGACTGATCCATCCATCCCTCCATTTTCTTTACTCCCTTGTTCCTGGTGGGGTCGGGAGGTGCTGGTGCTTATCTCCAGCTAACGTTCTGGGCGAGAGGCGGGGTACATCCTGGACAGGTCGCCAGTCTGTACACCGGACTGATAAGTTTGAGAATAAGGGTTATATGAGTTCATATTGTTTCAAAGTTGACATCAACATGATAAAAGTCAACATAAAGTTATCGCGGGGACGTGATAGACACGTAAGCAAAAATGCTTAACAGCAACAGGCTTTATATATTCACGCAAATATTGACATGGTGAATTATGCAGAATTATAAGAACAAAAAACAAGACATCATCCCAGACTTCTTTATCAGCAGCGGGCAGAGAGGTGGTCCGATAAGTTGAGTCTGACTTTTTTTTTTCCTCGAACAACGGCAAGGAAAGGATGATCGGGTATTTGCTCATTTTTGATTGCTGCTCAAATTATTACACCGATCACAATTGTGCTTTTGGAACATAATAAACAAAGCTTACTGAATGGATCCCTGATTACTGCTAACGCCAGCGCAGCATCTTGCTGCTCCTCTACCTGCAGTAGGATGCTGCGCTGGCTCCGGGCAGTGGTTCACTGTCTTTGCCGGATGGACAGACATGTGACTGCCATTCTCTGTCCCGCACTGACAGGTGAGTTAAGGCTTCCCAGATGGAGAAGAAACAGAGCTAGGCGCCCAAATAGTTCATCAAACTTGTTAGTTTTCATTAGGATTTTGTGAAATAAAGGAATTTGTCACAACAGAAGTTTAGGTAATCAGTACGCTCGAGTATGAAGACCCAACCGGCCGCGGACAGTACGCGCGGTTCATGGAATGCACACAGTACGCCTGAGTATGTGGGGGCCTTAAGTGAGCCAGAGAGCCACTTGCGGCTCTGGAGCTGCAGGTTGCAGGGCCCCGCTGATGAAAACTGTGATCCTATCTCAATACTACTGAAGCTAAAAGTGCAGCATCATCTTGTGTGAATGCATTACTGCAGGAAGGACTGGTTCACTTTGCAAAATAAATTACGTCATGGGTATGGAACATTATGTGGACATTATTGAAGCAACTTCACCACATACAAATGGTTCTTCCACATCCAGAAATGCATTCTGGATGTTTTTAATTTGAAGAAAGATAAAGAAAAACTAATTGTTCTGGCATTCAACAAATAGAAATAGTTCTGGTAATTCTAACTGCCCTAAAACAGAGATTTTAACTGTATACAAGCATTATAAATATGCTTTTCATATTACAAAGTAGCTAGAAATGTAAGAATGCAAAAACACCCCCCCAAAAAATCAACTCACTGATTTAGAAATTGAATCATATTAACCATATGCGTTCATATGGTTAATATGATTACTAAACACATTTATGATATCTTTGCCTTATATCAAAATTAAACACTGAAGTTCTTCAGACTTGGCAGACAAGTGGTTGATTATAATCTGACTTTTCTATGACCGCTCACATAACATAAAGGGTGCTGCATAATGTGAACCTCTTTGGGACACATCAAAGCAGAAATAAAACCTTTTCTGCTTCATACTTCAAAATCAAACTCAATTTAAGAGCATGAGCTCAGAAATAGATCCTTTCAATCAGAGGATTCAACTTGGAGTTGCATTAGCCAGAAAGCTAATAGTGAATGAATGTTCCTCCAAAAGAGCCACTGCAGAAGGAAAGGTTGAACCAGAAATGAACCAAAAATGAAGTTAAGTGAATTATTTTAATGGCATTTTAGCTTTAGCTACAGTTTGGAAGGACATTAGAAACAGTTAGAAAGACCTAACTGGTCAAATGTATAAGTTGGGAGAGAGGTACACATTTTTTATAAATGACAAACACTTCATTGTTCTTTAAGGACAGTCATAAATAATTCTAGAATAATTACAAAAACTGATTGATGAACTGAAAGTGCTGAAAAGACAAAGCTGAAACTGATCGAAAAGGCGGAAAATGGCTGAGAGCTACAAGATGTAGTGGTGTTTCACTTGTGATGACAATCTCTTTTATTCTCTATACATCTGGACCACAAATAGGACTAAAATACAAAATATTTTTCTTTCAAAGAAAACATCTAAAAACCTTATGGGAGAATTTTATTTGATCAGATAAAACATCTTTATCTGCCACAGCTCCCAAAGATACTCATGGCAGAAGAACAAAACTGCACAAACACAAAATAAGTCGATCTCCAAAGCCAAGTATGGTAATGGCAGCATTATGATCCGAGGTATTCTTTTCTTTGAATTGAAGTAGTGTTTAATGAAGATGAACAAAATTATAAACAGCCCTGAAAGTCTGATAGTTTGACCCCAAACCTTCAACTGTCTGTCAGAAAGTTTATTCTAAAGACCTCCCATGGGGCCCATTATTATCAATGAATACATTTATATCTGATTTAAATCTAATAAATATAAATTAATTGCACTCAGAAACACAGCATATTTATTTTCAACCTTGAATTTCACGTTTTCTTCTAACAACTTGCTTTCCTGTTTTTCTGATATACAATTTCTGCATTTTTTTAATGTTTGGTTTAAGACAAAGATCAAAACATTGTGAAATAAATAAAACATGTAGTCTATGAAAAGCCAAGGAATAATTACCCATAAGAAAAGTTTAGGAGAAAGAGCAAGAAAGCAACTGAATCCCCAGTACTGAATAAACCAGCAAACTACAAATACACATATATGAATAAACATGAGATCATATTATTGAGAGATAAGAGCCCCAGGCAGATAAATATCCAGTCTTTCTACTAGTGTGTAATAATAGCGTTAAGGAAACCAAAACAATTAAATTAATATATAATAGCTGAGTAACATAGTTGTAACATTAATTATGAATTTCAACATAAAAACATATACCTTCTTCTCCAAACTGAACCTCAGTGAACTGCATGTTTACTCAAGTTATGACATTGCTGATGCAACCACAGTAAGCCTCCGTCATAGGAAAATATCTTTTTCAACATAAGAACATCAGCAGCTCTAATTTGCATTTAATCCAACTGAAAAAAAATGCTAAACTTGATGCATTAAATAAAGAAGAGGGCTGTAATAAAAAAAAAAAGGACCCTTGTGTGTTTCTCCGTTTCATTGGCTCGAAGTGTGCATCACTGAGTGCTCACAGAGCAATAAATTAAAAGGCCACCATTGTGATTTAGGAACCTGTATTTTACAATTTGTACTAGAGTGCAGGAGGCAGCCACGGGTGCAGCAAACTGGATTTGGTTATTAATAACCCAGGGCGATGTTCAGCATGCGCATAAAGTATTCACACACATTACGATGCACTTTAAAAAAACCCAGGTACCCACAGCTAAAGAGCTTTCCCAATGCAAAACACAGGAAACGTAAGTGCTGCAAGGAAACTGATGATCAAGAAAAGACTCAAGATCACATGGACAGGATACATGGTGGAGAAAATAAATGGTTTAATAACAATAGTTCTGGCATTTTAAATGCTGCATGCAGTTTAAAAACTGTCAACATCACTTCCATGGAGAGAACCATCAACCAGTGTCGCCCAAAGTGAGTCTGGCGTAGAAGATTTAAAGGCATTTTAGAGTGCGGTTAGTCGGTTAACAACCAGAAGGAAGGAAACAAATCACGATAAGACGTTGACCTCAATTCTCCCTTCATTAACTGAGCGAGAGAGCAAATAAAAGGTAGAGAGGAGGAAGTCTGCATAAACCAATGGACAGAAAAAAGGGGAGGATGGAGATATGCTGGCGGAGGAGACGTTTGCAGGATTTCTGCTTTTTATGTTAAAAAGGGAGACAGATATTGCCTTTTTTCTTTCTTTTAATGGGATCATAGTGAGTGACAGTTTGGCCAGATGAAAAGTCAGTGGCAGCTTTGCACTACAGGATTGTTGAAGCAGAGTTGAATGAGTGTGGGGTAAACTGCATTAGATTAATGAAGAGTGAGCCTGCCAGGGAATAAATAAACAGAGGCAGACTGAAGGGAAGCAGAATGTAGAGAATGATATTAAAGACAGAAATTGTATTAGCAGAATTGTAATGAATGCTGGAGAGCGAAACAAAAAGTAATGGAGCCAATGAGAGATAAAAAGAGATGCATACATTCCTGCAGAAGGACATTGGCAGCATGCAAAATCCTGCTGCAGCCTGCCGACACAGGAATGCACTGACTAGTTGTGTGGACGTGGACGGACTGAGATTACCACAAAAATCCCCCTTTTCTCTCCTTCATTCATTATGCATGAATCTGTTGCATATTAGGGACCAGAGAGTAGGATTTGTCTGGCTGCAACCTGGCCATCGCACCCACAAAATGATTCACAGCTGAGAGGAATAACCCACATTTACTTCGTTTCACTGAACAAGACCAATTGTGACAAGCTGACTGGGAAAAGTTTGTGTTCTAAAGCCCCATGTGGGTCTCTGTGAGAGGGCTGCACAAGAACCTGAAGTCTCCAAGGTGCACGCAAACATGAATAAGCCCTTCAACCTCATTATAGCACTGTTGGCTTAGAGGTTGAAACATGTTCAGCAGCCAAAAAGCTTTATTTATCCCATCTCATATCAAAAGAGGATTAGAACGGACACTGTCATCTGTGCGCATGTTTGTATCAAATATTTTTGTCCCTTTGTCTGAAATTCAGGATTGTATTTTTTAAAACTGCATGTGTACTGCAGAGTTTGGTAGGAACTAGTTACATTTGCTTGAGTTACATCTTGGAAAAAGAGCATTTTTACTATGTTGCACTTTTTAATTTTACTTGAGTAAATTTGGTATGAAGTATCACTGAGTAAAATTTCTGGATACTTAAGCCATTGCAAGTAACTTGACTAGAAGAAGAACAAGCTTGATTTATCCAAATATTCACCAGACAAAGACACACACCTGCAGTTTGCTTTGTTGTAAAAATGTCATGAATCTAATCTGAAAGAAATTCACTTGGAAAATTTTTGCATTCTTATTTTGTATTTGTTATTTATATAAATTATTTCAATTTTGATCTTTACAATACCAACATTTCCACATAACTTTAGATTTTGGCCTGTCTGATGTAATTTTTAATTATTAAGCAATGTTTTTGATCTGTTACTCGTAACATTCGAGTAGACTCTTTACCAAATACTTTTTTACTCTTACTTGAGTAATTTCAATTTCAATTTTTGCTTAAGCAAAAAAATGTTGAAGTAGTAGTAGTAGAGTTGCCTTTGAAACATAATTTGAACCATAATTAATGGATCAACATACATAATTTGTATTAATGTTTTTGATGATGGACCTCAACAAAGTGTAATGTTTGTTCTCAAACTAGTGACTTTATGTTGTTTTTGGGACTTTCTCCTTTTATGTTTTTATGATGTTAAGCACTTTGAACTGTGTTGTTGCTGAAATGTTCAATACAAATTAACTTGATGGATTAATTGATTGATTGATACTCTTACTAGGGTAAAATGTTTGGCGCACCACGTCTTATATGAAAGAAAAAACAACTTTGGTGCTTGAAAAACTGGTAAAATGGCAGTTTTCTGGACCAACATTTTCCAGTTTTCTGGCATCTTATCAGCTTTTTCTTTTTCCAAGTTCTAAAAAGTGGAAGTATATTTTGCACAAATAACTTATTGTTCCATGTCTGGCATATTGTGTGGAAGTGTGGGGTAGTAATATTCTAAACAGATTTGTAAAATGAGAAAGTAAATACAACTTAAGAGAAAGTGAGATTTAAAAAGAAATTGATTCAGAAAGGTGATGAAGAAAAGATGCATTTCAATTAAATGTGTCAGTTCATGAAACAATCTTTGGAATGAGATAAAACAACCTAAATCTTTTTCTGTATTTAAAAGAAATTTGAAAATCATTATAATATAGCAATATGGCATTGATTAAACTGGGTTTTTTTATGTATTTGAAATATGTTTGTAATAGTCTGAGTTGAACAGCAAATTTTCCTGCATGTGAATTCAGGGCAGATATTATAAGTTTATGCTACTTTCCACTCCTTTTCATTCATTATTTCTTTTAGTTGTTACATGAACTATTCCTATTTACTATTGAGTGAATGAAATGAAAAACAAAATGAAGATATCTAAAAAAACAGAGAGTAATAAATATGATAAATATATAACCCTTTGAGTTAGCTGAATTGCCAAGATTGAATAGGATATGATCTGTTTTTATTGTCAAACAGCTGAAGCATGTTTTCCAGCCGAAGAAACATTTCTTAAGCCGCAGAGCAAACAGAGCAGCTAGCAGGGCAGCAGAGAGCCCAGTAAATGCTGATGTCACGGGGTCTTCATGCTAGAAGTGGCTGCACCAGTAAGGAGGGGGATATGAAGGAAAAGCACTGGGGGAATGGGGTCACAGCTTTGAAAACAAATATGTTGTGGAGATATTTCACAGAGGTGGAAAACAAATAGTGCTTTAGGTCTGGTTTGATCTGTGACCATGCTGCACACATCATTCCCTACCGGCTAGCATTTCGAGTCACTTTCAGAGCTCCATTTCTGAGGAAAGGGAAAAATGGAGAAAGTAGCTGGCTATAAAATTTCAGTCGTATAACTCGCCATCCTTTTGTCCTTTCAATGAAAGCGCAGTGCCGGCCACGTTTATTGGCACCCAAGCAGCCATGTCTTAAGAGAATTATAAAACAGATTCTTTTTTTTTTACTACAGAAGCATAATTTCACACTGAAAATGGAGAAACCTTTAATTCAACTGGGGAAAAAAATCTCATATAGGACAAATCATGACTAATATAGCAACTAATATATTAGTCCTGATTACTGAAGACTTTTTTCCATAATATTTTGGTTAAGGTGTTGCTTT
>CAEFZY010043364.1:0-42612 GCA_903066815.1 Brachyrhaphis roseni
GATTACTGGATTTGAAATAGCAACGCGTTAGATTACTCGTTACTGAAAAAAGCGGTCCGACGTCAGTAACGCGTTACTGACAACACTGCTGGTCACACTTGATTTTTTTTTTTTTAGTTCTCTTTGGTTTATTGTTATTCTGAATAGGGGACGAGTACATTTCAAAATCGCATCGACTTTCTTCTGTAATGAACTGAAAACAAACACAGATTAGACGTGAATTTCTACAAAACATTTCACATCTCTGTGGTGCAAAAGATCAGATCCTGTCTCTACTGACTCCTGAAGAACTGTTCAATTAATCACTCAGATCATTCTATAGATTTTATTAACCACTGCAATTGGCAAGACAATTTGAATTACTATGGTGGTATGACAAGTTAAGAAAATACTGTAATTCTCCATTTCAAAACATAAAAAAAATAGTACTATATCTCAATTTACCGTTCAATCTTGGGTAAATACAAAAGGTCTTCAAGCAAACCATGGCTCTTCTAAAAAGTGTTTTAAAATGACTAAAGCACTAAATGCCAGAGTTTAAACAGTTTAAAGATTCTGGAAGCAATCTATGCATTTTACAAACCCAGATTAAAACACAGGATGAATATAATTTTGCAAAAAGAGAAAACTCCAAAGAAAGAATAAATGTGTTGGGCTGCAGCCCGAACTCTGATGTCCTAATGGTGCTTAAAGCTACATAATTAATTCCTTTAAATGATCCCATGTTATACTATGACTTGACATTGTTTTGACAATAGATGTGGAGGACTTTCTTAATCATTTCAATCAAATTTCCTCACGGCTTCCAGAAAATTTCCACATAAATTCTGAAATTCATAAAACGGTGTTGGACACGTTCGATGAGAACGCGAAGAAACATTTCACTGAAACAGGCCAAGTTGGGCAAACTGAGTACAGGAAAACGGTTCTTTTCAAAACTTTCTGTTCCTTACGAGACTCCCAGAGTACTTTGAAATGCAACCGGAGAAGATTAATAATACAAACAGGTGCCATGTCAGGAAAATCGAACATCCAACTCTCCCCTTGACCTGATTTCGCCCGGCTTCTAAAGAAGCCCACACACCACGCGGTCCACCCTCAGCAAATTCATCTAGAAATATACTTTCCGTCATTTGCATCACGCTGATCTTCGATGGCTACATTTGAAAGGCAGCCTGTGCTCAGTGAACCCTTTTAAGAGAGATCCGTCTGTTTAGGAGAATGGAGCACACAGACTCATTGTTAACCACTGAAAGCCGTTCATTGTGTTCTCAGTGTCGCACGCTGAGCCTTTTAATGCTTTTATTTAACTGGAGAACATTAGCCAATGCGGAGATCAGCTGTTGTCCGGGGGATTTCATTGAGTTTATGAAAATTCTAGTTGAGTGAACTCCTTACTGAAGCCTCTTTAGCAGCTTGAATAAAAAAAAAAACGAATGGCAGGACATTAACAAATCCAGGACTAAACTCCACAACTTTATGAGTTACTGGTTACTTCTATTATCCCACTGAATTTGATGTTATTTGATATTTCTTAGTTAGGATTATTAGCTAAAAGTATTATGTGAACGCATAATACGTTTGGATGTGTACTTGTTACACCCTTGTAAAGAGGAATAATGAAAACAGACACACACACGACGTGACGTTACTCCTTTCGCTTCCAGTGTTTGTAATGGAGGAGCAGAAGCAACATTGATTCAGACAAAACCAATCGAGACACGATCAGTAAACAAACTCTCACAACTTAAAATAAGAAGGTTGAACTCTAAATAATATACACAAACATAACCAGAAAACTAACTTTAAAGAAAATACATTTTAAACTCAATTAAACCTACGCATCCCTTTACCGGTCTGTAGTTTTTAACTTGCTAGACCAAAGTAATCGATCGTAGATCTGCAATCACAGACTACTTAGTTTTACTCGGATAGGCGGTGTTTTAGACTACTACTGGAAAACAGTATTATTTTTGCTTATCACTTTTTTTTTCTTTTTATTTATCTAAAGCAGTTTTATAACCACTACAAACAGAAAGGACAAATCCTAACTACTGGACCTAAACCAGGGCCATGATGTTGTTCTATCTCCTCTAGTGAATGTTCCTAATGAAAGCAGTTGTTTCTTTGTGGTAAATGCATTTCCCTCTTACTTTAAGCTTTATTGCACAAACTGAAGGCTTACTGTTCGTCTTTATCACCAAAGCTGAAAGCTTGTTGCTCTACACGTTCACTCCTGGGCCTCAAGGAAGAAGAGTGCCAAAACGCATAAAAGGTTGTCTTCACTGTTTTCGACACATCGATAACGAACTGAGAGACTTTGCCCATCGGCAACACTTAGTAGTTAGGCTGGGAAAGTGTTAACAATGTGCAAAAATTGTATACACCAGAAAGAGATGATGAAATATATGTTTCTCACAACACCCTCAACCACATCAAGCTTTCTAAACCCAGGCCGGGAATTCAATAACCCATAAATCCTTCAAGTTTCTCAAACAGTTCAACTGAACAGGCCAAAATCAAAGCACAAATTACAGTGAGCTGCTGGCCTTCACCTTTTCAGCACGATGCTAAAAAGCCCACATGAGGAATTTATGTTAATATGACACTATTTTTATTTAACCAAAGCACAAACGATATGTGAAGCACAAATGCAAACAGTGATTCTTTTTCTGAGTGGCCTGATACAGTGTATGATTGATTTTTTTTTTTTTTTTAACAGCACAAGACAGGTGGCTTCTTGACAGATAAACTCACCTGATGGTCATAATATGAATCCTTGTTCAGGGTTTCCCCCAGAAAACTTGCTAAGCCCGGTTGCTAGGGTCTCTATGGTAGTCGTCCAGCTGGTTGCCATGTTTTTAAGTAAAAAAATGTTTGAAGTTGACAGGAAATTTGTAAATATTACTTGACAGATGCATTTTTGGAAGACTGGAAGATTAATACCTTAACACCAACTTTAAGGCAATAATTTAGACAAACCTCAGATAAATTAGCAATGTTACGCCTGGAGGGGGCAAAAGGCTTATAACATACTGAGGGAAACCCTGCTGTTATGTGCAATAAGAGAAATCTATAAAGATATCATCTTCTCCTCATTGCACCATTGAAGTTAGTGACTCTTTTTTTTTTTTTTGAGTGTTAAACTACAAATTCAGAAGATTAACAAGCTCCTGCCAGTCTCTGCATTTCCAGTTGTGTGAACAAACAAAGGTGTAATGACAAAAGTGCCTCATCAACACCCCATAAAGCTTATGCTTCCTTTTACCACACTTTGGTTATGAGCCGTTTTGGTGTTTCAGCCTTTATTTCAGGCCAATGTTTCCTTATTGCAGTGGTTGTGTGCGGCTTTGGCCCGAAAGCCTTGACAGTTTCACACACGCTGCCCCGGTCACTCGTCTTACGTTTCGCCCTAATGCTGGAAGGCAGCTTGCCAAGCCAAATGTTTTTGCATTTCTCAACTTCGCTTAGGATCTCGTCCAACTGACATAATGTGACGTTGATTTTCCCCTGAGTCTAATATTCCCTCATTTACAGTAAATTCCGCACTGATTGGGATGTACAAAGGAAACATGCTTAGGATAATGCGTACATTTCATAACTTTATTTATGCAAATGCAGTTTTCTCAATTTTAAGTATTAAAAAATGTAGGGTCCTACTTATTGTTTCTATGATCACCGTACATGGAAGTGTAGCTGGATATATATATATATAAAACCATGAATCTCAGATACCTTGAACTGAGCTCATTCACACAAACCCTCCTCTCTTATACTGCTTATATGAAACCCGTAATACTGCACTTGCCAACAATTATTTCCTTTATAGTCACATACAAATAAGATGGGTTGTTTCTATATTCTTTTTAATATATATACACAATATCCAAGGTGTTTATACTTCTTTGTACACTGAGGGGAAACTTACATCACACTGAGAAAATTGCTTAAGAATTAAAGCCTAATTGGCCATTCCTAACCGTCTGCTCTGGCAATGTGATGGCAAACCTGTTAAATGCTGCTTTATATCAGTGGGGACATAATTGTAAGGGCTATTTATTGTTTGTGTTTTTCTCCATGAGTGGAGGTGTGGTTAGGTACATCAGAGGCACAGCCACAAGTGTTGGCAGGGCATCTAGTGAGGCTTGGGTTGCTAGGTGATAATATTCTTGTCACGTTGTGCGGCGCGAGTGGCGAGGCAGACGCAGAAAACCCAGATAAAGTGAAATGAAATGATGGGTTTAATGTCCAAAATAAATAATAAACAGTCCAAAAAACCTGGCAGCACAGCAGAGCGGAGAGGAGCGGAAGGCAAAGGCTGGTAGCATCAGGGTAAACGAATGGACAGCTGGACGGAAACGACACATACAACAAGGACCCGAAACACAGGTGACATGAAATACACAGGAGGTAATCAGGGAAACGAGACACACCTGGGAACAATCAAGGGGAAGAGAGGACAAGACTGAAACTCAAAAAGAAAACACAGAAAAACACCAGTCCTGACCATTCCAAACAGTTCAACAGCTCAAAGAAAATTTAAAATTCAAACATAAATCCTATTAAATTACAACATGACACACCCTGTACACACTAAGTGAATGAAAATTAAAGGGTTAAGCTTCTAAACAAAAAACAACAAATATGTCTGAGAGAAGAAAGAAAAAGTCAGCCAGGGCCGGTTTTAAAAAGTTAGTGTTTAAAAACTATATAGGTTTTTCATTATACTACTGTACAGTCTAAATAGGTGTAAATGCACAGCAAATGGCAAAGCGTGCTGTAAACACATAGATAAGGTGTAAGTAGGTGTAGGAGTAGGTAATATTATCTTGGTAAATATCCTGATGTTCAGTAACAATGTAAATGTTTCAAGAAGACATGAAGTAAAACACACCATTTCTTCCCTCCAGAATCACAACAAGGAATCGGAATTGGAAATAAAATCGTTCCAATTCAAACTATATCCAGCCCTGATTATTCTCACTGTGTGCAAGAATTATTTTTTAATTTACTCACACAGCGCCAAGCCTGCAATTGGTCAGCCCCCTCAAGACCAATTTCGGAATCACTGATCGAAATCATGACATCTCGTTTTTTCCATAGATATAGAAATATATCTGTGGTCTTTAGTTAGACAACTGAACTTCTTCTGGGCTGGACCCCAGGAACTTGTGGTTCCTCCCAAAACCCACAGCTGCCCCACACTGTGGAACAACCTAAATACTGCATCCGCTGATCAACCCCTCTTCCTTCCAACGCTGTTTCACCTCCACTTCATTCTCCTGCTCTAATAAAACCCAGCCAATATGGCTTCCAGCTCCCTCTAGGCTAGGGACACCCAGGAGGCAGCCCCTGCTAGGAGCACAAGCGGCCCCCCCACCGGGATCAAGAGCAGCCCCTAAACTGCCCCAGGCCCCAGCCCCATATTATGTAGGACTGGTGGTAGATTAATAAGCATGCTATTATTGCTAATAGCACACCAATTTTTATTTAATACAGACTGGCCAGTGTGTGTATTATTGATTCATTCTTTCAAGCCTCCTATCTTGCAGATGATTTTTATCAGGTGTTTTAAGAATAGCAGAATGTCATGTAATTTAGTCCTTAATTTTTTATCTTTAGCTGATTGATAGATATTGATTAGTCATTGTCATAAGTATATGAAACCACTGACTCTTAATCTTCATCTCGTCTGTTTTTAAAAGCCAAATAACAGAAAAAAATCATTGATGATATTTTATAGCCATGGCAATCAGTTCAGCAGCATGAATTATTTATGCACACACACTCGCACACCAGTACATGATTAATCATAGCCAAATCAAAAAAAAGCATCACACCTGGCCAACTCAAAGACAGGAGCAAACTTAGTCTTTCAGGTAAGACTATCAATTTGATCCAGGCAAATTGATGTCGGCCCTTGAAAGTGCTGCTCTGTCAAAAAAAAAAAAAAAAATAGTATTAGTGGAAAATTTGTATTGGTGAACTCGGTGATTCCAGAGACACCAGACATGCCGACTCCGTGGTGAGTGTATATTTTGTGGCTGGAGGCAAAAGAAGAGGAAACCTTGGCCAAATGTGACAACTGGAGAGGAGCAGCATTTCCAATCACACCAAAAGCTTCACCAGCAGACAGAGACAGAGATAGTCAAATGTCAATGTTACACATCTAGAAACATACCGACTGCCCATTTTTTCCTGTTTTGCACGACTCAAACTTTGTAAAGACAAAAGGAAATATTTCAAATACTTATGTGAGAATGTGGGAGCCAAGCCTAAAAGCTATTTTCTACCATATCAAGGTCTAAATGTGATTCTGTCATTTTTTTCTGTTCGTTTTATGCTCCACAGATCTAAACATCAAAAACAGCAGCAAATCCTCAGCTCTTTCCCACTCAGCATAAAATATGTGAGAGATAATATTTCCATTATGTAAACGCTTCAGTAGTCATTAGTTTATGTAAAATATTTTGGGTGGTAGTCTGCCTCAATGAAGGTTTAAAAAAAACCGATAAATTTCAACCTCACACTGAGTATTTAAGCTTTTGTGAACACACCGTTTCAACCTGCAGTTGGAAACTTTTCAACTTTGCGGTTCAGAAATAACCCTGTGGAATTCCTTAATGGGATAGATACGCTTCAGAGGATCCCGAAGAAGCGAAATCCAATATAAGGTTTAACTGCTTTAATTGAGTTAGAGGAAATCTGACCTAAAAAATGTCAGAGGCAAAGAGTTTGACAAAGATTTCACCCACAGATCATAAAGTCAGTCAGATTCATTTTCCTTGCAAAACATATGAGATTTTTAAAATGTCCAACAGTAATTACAGATCCTGCAATGTGCAGTTTGCAAGACTATAAACTCAGAGGAGAAATACGATTCAGCGTAGCAAGCTGCAGCCAATCCACTGGTTTCAAAACATTGTCCCTCCCTCTTGTCCAGTACACCCATCGCCACCTCTCACAAGACGGATGACTTCATTTATATTTGCACACCTTACTAACAACATGTCATGTTAAAAGTAAAAAAGTGAAACAGTGCAGCTAATAGAGCTATGAACAATTTTAAAGCCGTGGGAGAAATGATAAATGACAATGCCTGTCAGTGGAGCAGCAAACTGCTAAATATCTGACTGAAAATGAAAATAGTTGTGGTCTATTTTTATTGCCTGGCCTGTAGAAAGTCAGTGCTTTTTGGTTGCGCTACATATTAAATGAATTGTAAACATGGACGTCCCATTGATGATCTGGACAAATCAATACTGCGGAACTACAGGCCAATCTCCAACCTTCCTTTCTTCAGCAAAATCATTGAAAAACTGTTACTACGGTTTTAACAGTTTCTTAGCAATGAAACACCGCTCTGATGTCTTTCAGTCCAGTTTCTGTGCTCGCCACGGTACAGAGACTTTGCCTTGTTCAGTGACATCCACATAAGTACAGACAGCGGAACAACCATAGTGCTGGTTCTGCTGGACATCAGCGCAGCACAGTGACACTGTTGACCGTGACTTATTAGAGCTGGAGAGCTGGGTCGAACTCTCTTGACTGGTTCAAGTCTTACCTAAAGAACAGGGACTTCTTTGCTTCAATAGGTAATTTCTCATCAGAGTTGCATCCCCAGAACCAGAACCAAACATGGAGAAGCACCGTTACAGTCACTCTGAACCGCAGACACTGTGTCTAGTTTTACAGAAGCAGGTTGAAAACTTTCCTTCTTAAAAAATCTTAGAGAGGTTTAAGTTTCCAGAGCTATCTCTGTCATCACGCTGCTGTGGGTCTTGGCTGCTTAAGCAGAGCAGCTAACCAAGCACAACCTGTGGTAAATCTACAGAAAATAATCACACCACAGCTACTTCTTGCTAATGTTTGTTGACTTCTGACTCGTTTCCACCGAGTGGACACCGCCTTATTTGATCTCCAAAGCAACGTGTCTAAGTTCAGCTAACAGGCTGGCTGCTACCATCCTTCTGTCCCCACAGCAGCCTGCTGTAAGATGATGCTTGGTGAATGGTTTAGGTAAAACTAGCCATTATCCAACGGTCATCATGGAGATTGAGGGTAAACTGGTGACGGGACTTTTATTCCTAACTGTGACTGTTTAGACAAACTCCTGCGTACTCAGTGTGACAAAAGACCATTTAATTGAAGTCCTTAAGACAAAATAAATTCAATTTAATTGTATAACTTTAACATGTTAATTTTTTCAAACCATATTGCATTTAATACCACACACCGTACAATGACACCTGTTACACCTAAAAATAATTTTATCATCATGAGTGTTTTCTCTCAGGCATGAAAGTCGGCTGACAGTTTTAAGATCTCGTTGTGTCAAACAGGAATTAGTCGAGTTAAACTACAGTACATAATCATAGTAAAAATCACATGCCTGTTTATGAATCTAGTGTTCAAAAGCTTAGAAATGTGTAATATCATGTGAAGTGTCGGTATTGAAGGAAAATAGAAAAGATTATGAATTGCAAAGTCTCTAATTAATGAGATTGTCTCTTATCATATGCAGCACTTTTTTCAACAAACTTGTCACATATTAAGTTGTTTGTACTTGTGTGCGATCTGAGTATTTTCCATGTGAGATCATGTATCTTGGGCCAGTTTTCCCTTGAAAAGAGATTTCATCTCAAGGGACGCCATGGTAAAATAATGGATAAATTAACAAACATGCTTTAAAATTACTTTCAAACTGAGCGTGGTGCTGCTGGAGGTTTCTTCTTGTTTCTGTCCACTCTCACCACACGCTCACCCAGGACACGGGACGCTGCAGAGTCAATAACTCAATGCTCGTTAGATTGATAACATGTTTCTAATTGGCAATAGATTGCCATTACAATACAACATAATACATTGGAATATGTCTGTAAAAGAAAAGAATGCGTGATACGCTCTGTATCTGCTCACTTTACAGGGTTGTAGGCAAATAGTTTACATAAACAGCTCAGAAAAAGAAAAAATGTGACTCCGATCGAACCGTCAAAATAAGTTTAAATCCACTATATTTTTAAGCATCTAATTTAAGCCAAATTTTCTCCCTTCTGACACAACTCGCAGTACTAGATGGAAGCTGCAAAAGATTTGCTCTACCACATGTGGTAGCTTGAAGCTGTACACAGCCTGCAATGCCTGTCAATCTCACAAGGTACTAAGAATAATAATTAGCCTGCAGGGTTATGATTTCAGGCTCCCAGCAAAGCAAACAAAGAAGAAGGGGTGGGGGGGGACAGGAATGTAGGTTCCCGAAATTCTGCCAGAACCTAATGTTCAGCTTGACAGCAGAGGCATGCAGGGATGTGAACTCACTGCGATTCAGATGAGCAAATTTGTCACTGGTAGGAATTTTGACATCTGTGTGGAAGCATGTTCCCTCTGAAATTCTCAGATTAGAAATACATATAACCCTGAGACCTGTGAGACAATAAAAATGGGTTCATTGGAAAGAATGAAAACCAGATTGAGGACAGGTTGGGGGCGGCTCGTAATGAGATACTGCAGCATCTTCTGCAGGATGTGTGATCACCATGGGGGAGAACTCATCTTTTCCAATATTCTCAAACTCTGTTTACTGTCCCCAATTGCACTTGATCATAATGGAGGGAAAGTCTGCCTTGTATCTCAGAGGTGCTTACTTGGCAAGTCAGGAAACTAATTAGGTTAACTGAACGAGTAAACGCTAAAGTTTTCATCGAGAATAATTCATGTTAAAGAGGGATCTATTTAAAGAGCTTTAAATAGATCATTGTTGACTTTTCGTCCCTTATAGCCAAATGAAACCAATGTTTTAAAAAAAAACCTTGAAAACATTCCCTGTATTAAATTGAATTCTCCCAAAACTCACCCAAGAAGACAGTCTTGTCGTGAAGTCAACTGATGGGATTTTTTTTTTAACTTTTTTATTTTTTGGAGCCAAATAGCAAAGAACTACAGTCAGAATTGAACCATAATTCTTGTTACTTTAGTCTCAACTCAAGAAAGTCGAAGAGGTTCGAGTTCGACTTGGACTTCCACAGGAACGACTTGTGACTTTAGACTTACGGCTAACAGTGAACGCACCATAATGTAGCCGCGCCGTGTTTCCGCCAGCTGGGAGCCTCGCGCTATTGTCCAGTATTTCCTCTTCCTGTTGCTTTGACATGCATGACACATCTGTGCTTTTTTTCTGCATCCTTCAATGACATAAACCGACTTGGAAAATTGGTTGGAGTGAAATTGTCTTCCAGTGAAGTTGGGGAAAAAGCAAAACGGGGGGGGAGGGAAAGGCAGCACATGGTATCATTCGAGCAATGGTTTGCTTATTATGCAGCATAACTCTGTACCAAAATGTTGAGGCACTTTTAGTAGGATTTTATATGCAAACAGGAAAGCATCCAGGACCTATCATTAATTAGAACCATGGAGACAGTGAGGTAAGGGCTGCCAGCATCTGTTTCCACTATAGATGGTACCGATATGCCGAAGGCAGGGGTGGGCAACTCCAGGCCTCGAGGGCCAGTCTCCTGCAACTTTTAGATATATCTCTACTTCAACACACCTGAGTCAAATAATGAGGTCATTAACAGGACTCTGGAGAACTTCACTGCACTTAGGAGGTGATTCAGCTGTTGGATTCAAGTGTGTTGGACCAGGGAGACATCTAAGAGTTGCAGGACACCGGCCCTCGAGGACCAGGATTGCCCACCCCTGCACCATAAGCTTTGGATCCCAGAGCTGCCACAGGTGTGTGGGCACTGTGTTGGGTGATGGACCCAAACTCCAAGATGGAGAGTATTGTGTGATATTTCCCATAAAGTCATGATGGAAGTGTTTTCTTCATTAAGTTAAAAACAGTCAAGCAGGAGGGCAACCAGCAGAAAACCTATTCTTTGTCTTTATTATTTAGGCTTAATAATTAGGTCAGCTATGCAGTCTCCTTATTCAAATCGAACGATTTCCTCTGTTATGAGAGCAAGTCTCTGTGCCGCATCAAAGTGATTATTTTTATACTGTTATCATTATTATTTTAATGGTTTGAAAAGTATTGGCGTTTGATAAGTGTAATTAACCATAATTAAGTCATTACAGACAAAATCCTGCAATTGAAACAGTTCGGTGAGCGATCCAGTTCCAGTCATTTTAGTGTCAAGTGTGGCACTGCTAATACCAAAGATTGGCAAAAAAAATGTGTCAACAAGATCGAATGACAAAACATGATGTGGCCAGGTGGCAACCTTTCTTTTCTCTATGATGATTCATACATTCCTGTTTCTGCTGCAGCAATCAGAGCTGTTCTACTTGGGAAATCTTTTGCTTTATAAACTGAACAGTTTGATGCTTCAAATAAGCCATTTAAATTCCTGGGTTGCTCGACATTGTGTTGTGTATTTAGCCTTAAGCATGCTTATAATAAAAACAAAACAGCATTGCTCTGCTTGCTGTGTAAATTGTAATATTGACTATTGATATAAGAATCTCTGGAATGTGTAGGTATTTAGACATAGTGTCTAAGTTTAAGGTCTTAGCCTCTCCAAGTCCTTAACACTATCAGATTTTGACATTAGTTAAACATTTACTGCACTGGTTTTCAAGAAAAACAAAAACATGAAATAAAAATGGTAAAGGCTGAAAACCCTCTTATGGTCGCCACTGGGAGAAGATATAATGAAAGGCAGCTGCATAGGTTTCCTTCACATTATAAAGTAATAGCTACAGCTCTGTTTTTCTATTACCTGGTGGCAGCTCTAATCTTCCACATAACCAAGGATTTAGATAGACAACAAGCTCTGCATGCATATATGGACTAAATACAAACTTCTCTCCAAAATATAACAATGTCTTAACAAAAACTAAAAAACAAAAATTCAACCTTGCAGTTAAAATACTTCATTTATGAAACTCAAAGTTCTTGGCACTCAGCTAAAAAGAAAGAATAATGAAAAGTAATAAACTACAAAAAATGATAAGCAGCAAATAAGAAAAAGAAGAAAAGAAAACGATGCATTAGATTATTCTTTTAATGAGAAAACCATTCATCCATTTTCTAACACCCTTGTCCGCAGTGGGGTCAGGAGGTGCTGGTTTCTATCTCCAGCTAACGTTCCGGGTGAGAGGCGGGGTCACCCTGGACAGGTCGCCAGTCTGCCGCAGGGCAACACAGAGACAGACAGGACACACAACCATCCACACACACCTAGGAAGAATTTAGAGAGACCGGTCATGTTTTTGGACTCTGGGAACAAGCCGCGGTACCCAGAGAGAACCCACTCATGCACAGGGAGAACATGCAAACTCCATGCAGGCCGGGAATCGAACCCAGGACCTTCTTGCTGCAAGGTAACAGTGCTACCAACTGCGCCACTGTGCAGCCCTTAATGAGAAATCAATAAATCTATCGCACCTTGGACAACTGATTCATAATCCACTAATCAGTCACCACAGACACTGAACTTAGTTTTCATTTAATCAAAATGCATCTTGAAATATTTTGGGACAATTCTGAGAGATGCACGGCAGGTATGATGTCACACTGTTGACACTTTTGGGAATCCTTGAAGTCGTACAAATGTCCTTAAGCACATTATTCTTTGTTTTGCTACCGCTGACCAAAGCGTGACAAAGAAAGTTATTTTGAACCTTAGCCTAGCATTAGCTGCTATGATATCAGACAACGTTTAAGAACGTTTTAAAAACTGTTTTATGTAGTTTAATGAATACAGAAAAGAAAGTGTTTCCCACTGAGGGAATCTTTATCATACTTTCTATAAGTCACAGATGATCCACCCGACCGGCAGCCTCACGCTGACCTTATCGGAACTGAGAAGTGAACAAATTAGTTGTTCTGCAAATCGGTTAGAGGTGGGCTAAGAGCCCTCAGCTTACAGCAGGACAGCGGTGGAAGTGTTTGTAGAAACAAACAGCAGCAGCAGCAGCAGGGCAGTGTGTGCAGTGCCGTCTTCCCACTCTCAGGACAGAGGGGCTGTCACTTCAGTGACATGTTGGGAATCTCTTATTCTAATTCTTTCTAATCTGAGATTCAAGGATTCTGTTTGCGGATTTCCAAATCAGACAGAATCGAGGGTTATTTTTGGCTGGAATTCAATCGCCGATTATCCAGACAGCAGACTGAATATTTACTTTGGACGCAGTTTTACTCCGTAGACACAATAGCTCACGTCTTTGCAAGTGAAGAAGCGGGAAGTCAAACTCCGTAGTGATTTTCCTGGCAAATGTATCAGACTTCTTCTCATGATTTGTCAAATTTACCATCTAGAGGAAACTCAATTAAAAACAGGTTGTCCTAGCTTTCAAATGGACTCGATTTTCATGATAAACAGAAAAAAAAAAAATCTGTCCTACATACAGAAACTGTGAGTCTGGGTCTATTTGCACTTTCCATGAGAGCTATTATGTGTATTCTGTGTACTGTGTGAGTCTTGGAGGATAAGCATTATCCTTACAGCTAAGAAGGTCAAGCTAATTTTGCAAACAGTCTTCTAATAGATTCTCCTCTGGTCATGCTTGAGCTATTTCAGTTCCTAAGGCAAAATGTGTGAAGATTTGTCTGTCAGGTTGTTCTTTGCTAAACTGAGAATCCGTGCTTCATTTTCAAATTTAATTTAAAGGCAAAATCACACAGAAACATTGTTTAAAGTGATTCCATATTGAATTAGGATAAAGTGGATGGAACCAACTTTTTCAAGTTAGTGAAAAGTAGAAACACAATGTGAGTTTGATGCGTTACAGTACCGTTTGCTATTTCAGAAAAACAACAACAAAAATAACATTTACCAATTGTGTAGGTTTTCTAGCGTCAAAAATAAAAAGAGACCAACAACTATTACTGCAGGAGGTGAAACAAGAGAAGAGCATTTCAGCTCATCTGGACAACTCCTTTCCTTACATCATGTCTAATTTCTTTTCATATTTTCAATGACTTCACACAGCAAGGAATAGGTTTGAAATGCATCCATTTAAAAACGATATTGTGAACCGAGCTATTAGAAGACAATGAGGTCAATGAAATGCCAAAAAAAATAAATAATCAACATCATGGCAAAATTAACAACGCCGTGCAGCAAAGTTTTCCGGTCGTGATTTAATCAAACAAAGTTTCAAACTCGATGAGTTCGCTTTCTTGGACTTCACATCTTCTCGTCTTTTCCTGCTTAACAAGCAAAAATTAGCGACACCTTCTGAGGAAGCAAAAAAACTAAAATTATTTAGGTAAGTAAGAAACATTTACCTAAATGCCAAATGGTTACAAGCACAGCAAAAGAAACTTGAAGATATTCCAAACTGACCCTTACATGTATTAAGAGGTGAAAACATATGAAGACAAAAAATATATATATAAAAGATAATTGAGTACTACATGCAGGATGTGATACAAAAACATAAGGAAAATGAGCAAACACGTTTCCTGCAATTCAAACAGTCATTTTGAGATTTGATCTATCATGTTTTCAGCACCTCATTATAAGCTGCACCTACAAATTAAAAAAAAAAAAAAAAACTGTTAACGTACATATATAAGCTGCACCAGGCTATAAGCCACTGGTATCTCCACCACTCTCAGTTTTCCACAAGGACGCAGCAGAGGGCCAAGGACGCAGCCCTCCGTCTCCAAAGCCGAACCTTGGTTTCGTTCACGCTGAGCTTACAGCAGCGGCTCCATTTCCCTCCTGTGCTGCCAGATCGATACTCCTCAACTTAAAAGCTGCATCATATGAGTTTGAAGGAATTTCTCCGCCATGCTTGCTGCTAGCATGTGCTTGTTCTAAATGAAAATGATCACTTTCTTTTTCGAGCTCTAATTTCATCTTCCAATGCTTCTCTTCCTGCTAAAGAGCCCCCTGGCGGTTGAAGACAAATCCACAGAAAATCAGCACCGGGCTACAAGCCGCATGGTTCAAAGTGCGGGAAAAAGTAGCAGCTTATAGTCTGAAAAATATGGTAATTCCTCAGAAAATGTCCATCACACATTTGCCAAATAATGACAATCAAATGAGAATGTAGCTTGCTCCTCACCAGTGGCTCTTGAAAGGAGGAGAGAGAAATGAAGGGAAGGTTGTCGCAACATCAATTCCTTTAAGCAACAATCAAAAAAATCCCCTAACAGATGAAAAGCTCCTGTGGTGAGTCTGCATTGTTTATTATATCATGGATTATAGAAGCAAGCCCAACACAATGCATATTAACATCACTATCAAAAAGAATAAGAGATGAGAACGATGTAAGGGGCTCAGCAGTACTGTATGTGTAAAGCTTTGATTCACACTGTGTAAGCCGATGTTGTGTTTTTGAGAGTCACTGACTTTTCTCCAGGACCCAGAAACAATATTTCGGCTCACTGAAAGTGGCACTCTTGCAGGTGAGGCCGTTTTCAACGCAAATTCTCCCGAGACGGCAGCTTGTTAACCAGGTTCAGTTACATACTGCTGACAATGACATACAAAAAAATAAATATAAAAAAGAAAAAAAATCTGCATTTTGTAAAACAATTCTTAAGTATTTCTTTTTCTTACATATTCCAAAAAGCTGTATTCAAAGTTACAAGTTAAAAACTAATCAGTTTTTGACCTCAACCAATAACAGAGCATCTTCAGGATTCGGTTTTGTCAGCAAAATGGAGGGGTTTCTCTGACCTTGCATTGGCTGTGGAGGACTCAATCAGATCACAGTATCCACTTCCTCTCATATCCTCTGCCTTTGAACCTGTTCATGAAGCGACCGTCTTCACAAAACTCAACCTTCCTCCGCTTCTGCCAAGAGAACGGAAGACCAGCGCTCCGTTCTCAGCAGCTTCGTCTTCGTCTGTTTTGATGATATTCTCGTCTACAACTTAAAGAGTCCGGTGCCTTTGACTCCGGCTGAATGCAGTCTGGACGTTTCAGACGCTGCACATTTGCTGTACTGTTACTGAAGACGTCGATCTTGTCATTGTTGTACAGGATGAATCTTGAAGGCCGTGAATATAGTCTCTTCATGCTGTTGCATAAGTTTCACATGCAGATCAGAACGCTTGCCATCAATTATTCAGGTGTATTTCAAACAGCAACGCACCACACCTAAATTGTCTGCCAAGGTCCTCGCTGGCTTCCTAGTTGTTTTATTTTATTTTATTTTTTCTTAGATGGTCTCTTCCAGCTTGATTGATGGTAAAAGATTAAATTCTGTAAAGGTTTTCCCAATCTCCTATTCTTCAAGTAAAATTATTAAAAATCACTCTTTTCCATTGTTTCTGTTCACTTCCTTTCATACCGAGTGGCTGCAGACAGAAGGTGCACATCTGTTGGCGGTTGAACATCTGGGATTGTTTGCCTGTTTAATGAATAATTATGTTAATTTGATTGTCACTGGCTCATCCCATGTAAAATATGCTCATGCTCAGGTTCCCTTATTAAACAATCTCCTCCCAGCCCTCATGTTCATAAAGGTAAGTGAAAAGCAGAGACCTGGTTGTGTTGCTGAGATGTGAACGTTTTTAGGGAGGGGAGCTACATGAATATATTTAAAACATTGGGGACGCACAGCAAAAGCGCAAACTGCGGTGTTTAAAAATGTAACACAAGACATAATTTACACAATGAACTAAAATGGAACTAAAGTGAAAAGAAAAGAAGAAAATGTGTGTATTTTTAACTAAGCAAAAAAAAAAAGAAATCCAGAAATTACTTTCTCAAGTAGAATCAGGTTCAGACTCAGAGAGTCCTTGTGCAGAAAACATGGAAACATATACTGGAATCCCAAGTAAAGACCTGTAAAATACTTTACAATAAATTCAGGAGCATACATTTGTTTCGGTTATATGAATCTAAAATAACCTGTAGATTTTTTTTTTTTCAGGAAAGCAAGGATGAATAATGTAGAGAAGCATCTCATACTAGGGCTGTTGGGGGAAAAACATAAATGTTTTCCGCCCGTCAAGTGGAGGACCCGCACCATTCCATTAAGAAATGCCAAAACTTGATTAACTTGCTGTTAATTTATGTCCTAATTTTGAAGACCCGAGAAAAACGGATCTTGGAAGTAGATAAGTGTGGCACCTTGACAAATTACGCCAAACGCATAAGGTCACTTTCAACATATCCTGGACTCTCAAAGGAAGATGACAAAAAAATTATACCATGTGTGAAATTAAAGAAAACACCTAACTCAAAGAATGTCAAGCAAGCTTTACAGGTACATCTAAAGCAATGAGAATACTGTAAAATATTTTGTCACTCATTTCAATGCTCTTCAGATCGAATCGTAGCCTCATGAATGGTAATCAAATGCAGTCAAAAAGGGGAATAAAGACTCCAATCTGTGCTGCTGTGGCCGTTTTCTCTACAACATCCTGGGAACCTTGATAGAACGCGTCTCATCATGAGATTTAAGACCAGAACCCATATGCACAAAGAATATAAAAGTGGAACCTATTTCAGGAAAAAAAATCTTTGAATTTCTGGAATTCTAAGATTGTTCTTAGGATTTTACCTCTGTAAGATAAGTTATCCACAAAGTACCTTAGGCTTTAAGAGCGTTCCTAAAGTGTGGAAAAAAATGTTAGCAACAGTGAGTCACTAACCATTTTCCCTGGTTAGTGTCTTAACCAGGGAAAATGTTGAAAAACCAGAAAGTAAAGACGTTTTCTGCAAACCGACAAAGCTGTGCCATCAGCAGCCACTGCTCCTCTGTCCTGGTCAACCATTCCAAACAATGCTACTAATTAACAATTAATAAATAAAATGGATGAGGTGAAAAAACATGACCAGCATGGCAAGAAGCCATGACAGTTACAAAGCTGTAAACAAGGTGCGATCAAACGTGTTGAAGCTGTGTGTCAATTAATTCTGCATAACTTATCATTGTGAACTCAAGTTTCATCGTCACGTCTGAAGGTGTGTTTGTTTGGGAGGCTGAATGTCTAATTTTTTCTTGCTTAGCAACCAAAATTTGTCAAATTCTGCCCTTCTCGATTTATTTAAAAAAGACTCGAGAAATAAGGCTACCATGCCAAAATCTATTTAAAACAGTGTAATTTGTATAAGACACGAGTTCTAGTGTTTTTTGTTACTTTTTTATCTTTTCTTTTCGGGAAAGAAAAGATAACAGTCCTTACTCGTTGGTGGCGGTAATGCTCCATCCACCAGGCTCCGGTATATAACTTCTACAAAAATTTGTTGGTTTTTTTACATTTGTTTTGGTTGTATTTACTCAGAATGCCCTGCACCATCGTCTGCTTCCTGCTTTCGGAGCATATATTCATTCAAATCGCACCTTTGGACCAGAGTTCGCTGTTTGGTCTGCATCAGAGTTTGGTTGCACATTCACACCTCCCCAAACGAACCGGACTTTCTAGGCAGACGAACTATGGCTTAACTAACGCGGACTTGGCAGGGCTGGTGTGAACGCACCCCCACATTTTTTAATTTGAAAACACAGTACACTGCTACAATGAAAGATACATTTATTTCTATGCTTTTGGCCCATGTTCACCAGGACAGCAAACAAATTGAACCATATCTGAACATCGGAGATACATATCAGGTGATAGCTGGTGCAATTTTTAATACTTAACTATTAAACTTAGCTATGAATTAAAAACAAAAGCTATCTTCTTAAGCATTCTGTGAGTAGACATACAGAGGAACTGATCATTTGGAGGCTGGCAGAAATGTCACTCGACCTGGCCAAGCACCACAGCTGCATTATTGGCTGTTGTAGTTGTTATGGTTACTGGACCACATACATACCAAGTCTCACTCGGGGCGTAATTAGTTACCCCACACACATCGACACAGGTTTCAACAAGCACACCACAACGTGTCACACCAAACAATTGTAAAATCTCATTAAATCCTCATGACTCCAGATTTCAATTTAAAAAAAACAAGCAAAATCAGAAGCATTATGGCCCAAAATGATCTATCTGTTGCTGCTTAGTCAGCACGTATGAAAGCCTAACGTTCTGTTGCTTTGACGTCAGAATCTTCCTGAGCCTCTTCTTCTGTTCGGCCCTCACATGTTTATGTTGGGGACCAAAATTAAGGATAAATTTACATAATTAGCGAGCGGAAAGCTGATGGATAATTTACGAATAGACGATAAACCTAAAACAGCATCAGCAACATTTCTTTCACCAAGTGGACTCGTCTCAATGCAGGTTTTGGATCCAGTTTGTTCATGATTTTACATTGATGCATGATTAATTGAAAGAGTTTGGAACTGCACGTAATATTCACTGTTCCTAGTGGTTCATAATTTGGAGAAACCTTTGCAAGACTTTAACTGGGGAAATCTTCTGATAAAGACAATTCGGGTTCAGAACCACTTTGCAAGCCACATCTCTCAATTCAGTCCAGTAGTGAGGCTAGTCTATTTGTCTTAAACAAAATGTTTTCTTAACATAGACGAGAACATGAGACCGCTCACAATTTGTCACAGTTCTGCCAGAGGGGAAATAAAAGGGCGAGTGCAGCTGGAACAATATATATGACCGCAACAACACAATTAAAATTTAACGAGAAGCCGGAGAGAAACGTTGACAGAACCGGGAGTCGGAGAACAAGAGACTGCAGTTACCTCCTGCCCATGATGTGAGGAAGCCGAGGTTTCAAGTGTTTGAGTGGGTGAAGGAGAGGTTGCCCATCACTCATGACTGAGCGAGAAACCCTGTCAAAAGCAATCTTTTTTTTCCACACCAGCAGCACCGGCCAATTCTTTCCGTCTGTTGCTCTGCGAAAGTATTTTAAAGGAAAAAGTTGCGCAGCACCAGTGAGCAAAGTCTGCTCCTGCAAACACACACGAGCAAACTGCCTCGTGTGTGTTTCTCTGCTGGGTTTTCTCTGTATTTAGTCTGTAGCGAGAGCAAAAGTGGTACAAAGAGAAGGACAGAAGAGAAAAGGGTCGATGAGGGTCTCAGGACCGAGACTCCACCGATTTAGCGTGAAAACATGATGTTCACTGAAGTCAAAGACAGAGAATGGGGCTGATATACATATATGTGAACTTTTGTTGTAATTTCAATAAAACTTGTTTATGCAGCGTGACGAAACCGAATCGTGCCGTCACGACTCCTAAAACAATTTGCTGCTACATTAATCATGCTACATGTCGAGGCGAGAGGTATCGATAACAAAATGACTCAGATCTGCTGCTGTACATTGAGATCTGGACAGCTGATCAGACTAACGTCGCATCTTGTTCTTCTCTACGTTACAGACGGGAGGCAGAAGGATATTTAGAGTACACCAAAACTCCCCGCACATGTAATTCTATTCATATGTAACCCCATATAGCATTTTATTTATATATATTAGGTCTCCAAAAATCCATCCGTGATTGAGGAGCCGGCGCTGCTTCAGACCGACGGTGCTGAAGTCTCGGGGAGACGGCAAACACGAGCTTCAAACCTTCTCATCTCTCCTCCATCGCTCTGTCTTTCAACCTTAACTTAACAAAAAATAATAATAAAAAGTGGAAGCTAGCACATATAGCATTGTAGCATGTGCATCAGATGGCGCCTAATCTCATTTAGCATGATGTGCAGCACCGTAATCTCCTTTTTACACCCTTGCAGCGCGATGGCAACCCCTCCCACCTCTACCGCTGCCGCCACTTTAAACCAAGATAAGTATATCAGAGCTGCCAGGAGGATGAATCCCCAGCCTGCCAAGAACACAAGCTTGCCTTTCTCATCAATCAATTTGACAAGGCCAGGCACAGAGCAGAAGCTTCTGGCAGCCCGCCCCGCCCTTCACCCCCCACTGCCCCTTCCCCTCTCTTCCGATATGTTTCGGAAAAATCCTGCACAACTGTACCAAAACGGAACAAACAACTTGAAGGAGAACCAAGACGGTACGGGCAAATGAGGGGGGGAGACAGAGAGAAGGTCATAACCATTAATGTTGCACGGTATATATAAGGTGTTGGTGAGTTCAAACTACTGAGGGAAAATGTGAGTTTGAGAAAAAGAATCTAGCTTGTGATGTGTGCTGTTGCAGAATGCTGTTTGCCTTGGTTTTTTGCGAGTGTTGGAGGATGCCTACACAGAGAAGAAGAGACAGACGAGCCAAACAAAAAGTAATAACAAGGCATGCAGACCAGAATGGCGCACCGGCAAAAGCTATGTTTGATCTCCTGCTTCATCCCTCTGCAGAAGAACAAGGATTTGTTCTGGACAGATGCTGCGATTCCACACCGATCGTGTGATGCTGGCTCCATTAAGAACATCACAGATGCACGCGGCGCGGACAGATGCGAATCTTGGGGTGAAACCAGAATCAGATTACATTTGATCTGCGGTATTTATTCTGACAGCGGCATGGATAGGGCGGGTGTCACATGGCATTAGATGAGAATGGGCCCTCGTCTGCGGCGACAGATTCTGTGAAAAACAAAGGTTGAGGCGCCGCGCAGGGAAAGCTGACCAACAATCAATCACACACTCTTCTGTGTTTTTGCTCTCGGTAACGCTCGCTCACGGGTCATGTTTTTTTGGAACTGTGGAGAAATGAAGAAAAAAACCTCGCTTTGCTGATCCACACAGAGGCCGCTTCATTGCCATCCGGCATATGCCAACATTAAGAGCATTAGTGACGGCACTTTTTTAATGACAGCATGTCATTATTAAAAAGAGGGGGAAAAAATCAAATAGCTGCTTTTAGGAATATGTAATCAATCGAGAAACTTGATCATAAAAACAAGTCTTGTTTTCTTTTGGTCTACTCAGTTATGCCAGGATGCTACTTGAATAACAGTGCGGCAAGATGTCAGACTATCACCCTGTTGAAGCTTCTGACCTGGAAGACACTTTTACAAAATCACAGACAACCGTAGCGCAAGCTGCATTCTGAGGAAAGTCAGGGAGCTGCAGGCCGGAGTCACCAGAGCAGCCTGCTGCCTGCTGCTGGAGCAAATATGAGTGTGCTGAATTTAATTTTAGCCCGAAGTAAAGGTGATTAGTTTATAATAAGTTTAGTTTGTAATGTTCCAACATGCACAAAGTATTGATTCCTAAATGAGGCTGTACCAGGTGAGCAAATAACTTGATCTTCAGCATCAATTGGTATTTAGAGAAAGAACAAAATGTCAGACTCAAGTAGTTAGTGCAACTTCTTGGACCACAGTGACAGAAAACGACTCTGCTCCGCTGCTGCCGAAGACGTCCAGGATAATGTTCTGTTTTTGTTGAGGTTTTTTTATTCTGCATAGCTTCAGTCTAAGCTGTCCTCTGTCAGTGTCTGTTGGAAATGCCAGTTGAAGAAAACGTGTTTCTCCGATGCCACAGTAGCTAGTCGAAGTCGACTCAACTTTCTTCACGTTGACCTCGACTTTAAACAACCCCTACTGCACACGACCTTCGCATAACACTTGTGGTGCAAGCCTCCGTGGAAACCCATCCCATAATGCTCTCTACAAGCCGATCTGCAGGCACATCTTCTGCCTCGGTGCTGAATTTTACACACCCGTCACCATGGAAGTGACTGGAACATCTGAATTTAACGACTGGATGGGTGAGAGAATACTTTACATGTACAGCGTGTTTACATCTGTTCACTGTTCTTCAACAGCAATAGTTGGACAGTTTTTGTCAAGGATTTTTTTTTAAATACATTTTTGATTTTAATATTGACAAAAAAAAAAAAATGGCTATAATTGAAATCACGATCAAGCAGCATCAGGCGATGTCCATCTCGAATATCTCTGACTGAGACTGAAAATCTCCCTTGACAACATGGCCAAATGTTGAACATGACACTGAGAGCAAATACTTCCAGCACAGCGAGCAAAGACTATTTACACAAACTAAAGCCATAAACCAAACAGTCGAGCACGAAAAGCCCAACATAAACCTATCTTTCCATATCTGCATGCCTCCAAATTACTCTTTTCACTCCCAAGCAGGCCAGCTAATGTAATTATCCCAACACAGTCAAATGAGCATTAATCTGCTCATCACACGTTCAGCCGGTTGACAACACAATGTGAAACTAATAACCCTCTGCTAATGTGCTTGTGTTTTAATAATTGGCATTCATCCTACGAAACAGCAAAGCAAAGTAATTTCTGTTGGAGCTTCTGTCTCAACCTGATCCATCACAGATATGCAAACGCACAGCAGAAAAAAAGCTCAGCAGGGCGGAATGGACGGCTCCTCAAATCTAAATGCTCTTTTGGTAGTAATGTAGTTTGCGGTCATAATATAGGAGTCAGGTTTAAGTCATACGAGAAAAAGAATGCAGTTTATTCAATACGAAAGCGATAACCACCCTCCCCAGCAGCAATGTCTGTTTGAAGGCTTAAACAATTAAAATGGTGTACCCTTTTTGGATTTCATTAGAACCATCATTTTTTTGCACTTCAACCTGGGTCCACCGTGTCAATCAACCCGATTCATGACACATTTTAGAATATGCAGCACATACTGTATGCATAAGGCATGAACAATATACCTTTTGCTCTCCTCACAGCTGAACATTTAGTAATAGGACTTTTTAAATAGCTGCAATAATCTTTTTTCATCTTTACGTTTTTTCATCATGGTACATAAAAGTGCATACACATAAACTAAAGAACAAACTTTAGAGGACATGACAGACATTGATGTACCAAACTAATCAGACATTTGTGTTGAAATAATTCATAAAGGACTGCCAAGTTGAGCAAAAAAAAAATGTCAAATTTCCTCTTCAACAAATATTTTATTTTCTCTGATTTAAAATGTACCAAAATATTCTTAAAAATAGGCAAGTTCTATAAAATCCACCCAACAGCCTCACACCAAATACAGTCAAAGTGAGTCAGGCTTGATTTGTTTATTTTTTCTAAATTTTGGAAAAAATTTGAAAACTAGTACTCCACTGAGGTATAATTTTTGGACATAAATGCTACCAAGGCCAGCTCTAGAAAGCATCTGTCACAGAAAGAATCGACAGGAAACGTCTTTGCCAATTCCAGTTCAGATAAATGCAGTAGAACCTTGAACTACAAGGTTACATGTGGCTAACATGTAATGTCGGCTATCTGCAATAATCACACCAAGAACTTCCTGCCAAGCCCTTTTAGGATGGTCTAATGTCGGTGCTGCGTCTTTCTGGGATTATGAATCCTTTTTAATAAACCCTTTTTAACTGGATCTTTTTTAACGTGGAGGATGAGGTCCGTCTCAGGAAGGACAGAAATTGGCTTTTTATACAACTTCAAGTCTGTAAGTATTTAAAAATGTCTATTTTCCTAATTGAACTTGTTTTTAATTGTTGAAATGTAGAGGGGAAATAGTGTGGGGAGGATTAAATGAATTTTTTATACAATGAATCCCTTTATGGTTCCATTGATGACATGACTTATGGAGGGAACTGGTGGTTATCTGTCTGACGTGTCTGTCCATCCATAATACTTTCTTATTTAGGACCACATTTTAACAGATAGACAGACGAGTGGATTGTTAACCTTTTGATTTGAGACAGGGACAGCAGAGTATAACAATGCATATTAAGAGGAAGGATAACAGCTATCATCCTCCATCCTACTCTAATCAGGCTCCCAAGTGGAAACCCATTAACCACCAACATTACACAAACAACCACATTAGTAACTTTTTAAAATACACAGTGAGCGACGTACCTCAGGTCCTACTCGCACATAAAATTAAATTAGATAAATTCACAGGATTTTTAGGAGATGGACTTGTACTCAACACAACAACAAAACAACGCATAGTTGCTCAAAAAAATTAGATTGCACCACCAGACAATTTTTTATTCTAATACTTTTTAATGCCCATTTTGTTTTGGTCAAATTCATTTACAACATTTTAATAAGAGGAAATCCCGGTGTCACTTACAGCAGTTCTATTTTATTAGCAGCATTTCTAACTCAGTTCAAGAGAAACGGTTTGATCCCACACTGTGGTGTAAATGAATTCTCTTCGAAGCGCCAGGGTGCAGCGTTGCTGGGACCGATCTGCTTGCGACTGTGTTGTGTTCATAAACGCTGCATGTTTAAAACACTGATAAATCGGGTCGGCTGCTGAATTTAAAAAACAAAATTTAGATAAATATTACAATCTTTGTATAAAAACTCCCCTTTCTACAGAAATGGTCCAACGGGGAAAACGCCAAACATTTTTAGTGACAGACACAAAGCGCTCAGCAGATTCTCTGGCTGGGAAAACTAAACACAGTGGTTCTAAAGAGGCAGGAAGAAACCGATTCATGCTTAAGCACATAAACTGCGCTGGTAGAAAACATCGTGGTGAATCATGTTCATCCGATGAAAAATTGTGGCAGTTCCAGCTGGTACCTAAATTATTAAACATTCAGTTATATTAGGTAGAATTTTGGTTGGAAGCTTTTATGCAAAACGGTCACATGCTCTTATGTTTGACTGTACAGCCATCTGCCACGTCTCAGGAATATGTGGTTAACTCTGACAGCTCATAAAATGTTCAATTTCTGCAGTTAGTTTGACAAATGATCTGATTTGTCCAATTCATTTGTCAAACTAATTATTCAGCTGCCCTTTCCAAACAATCATGGGTAAGAGCTTAGCAATGTGTACCAGCTTTGGTAAAAAATGTAATAAAATAATGGAACTGCGTCCCTGGAGCATGTTTATTGAGAATGTTGTTTTTATATAATATTGTTTGAGAATAAAAATCCTTTATTTGAGACAAAGCTCTTTTAATTACAAAAAGAAAAAAAATGTGAGGTAACCCAATAAGATAAAAATCAAAACTCTAAATCTTTAAAAACAACAAGGCAAACAGAAACAAGGCTCAGTCTGCGCTAAATGTACAAATGTGTCTAAATGTATATGTAGCACATAAAACAAAATCGAATCTGTTGCAATGCGATAAAACAGATTCAAACAATTCTAGTGGAAGCTGAGAAAGATTTTTTTTTTGTTCATCTAAACATTTAGATGAACAAAGTCAATCAGTAGGCAGTCCATTCTAACAAGCAAGGAAAAAGACCTATCATGCATATTTGTAACACATATCGATCTATCAGATAGATAGAGAACCTCTTAACCCTGTCAAGGGTGCACTAAGGGACTGACATGACACTGGCATAAACATAAATAAGTCTTTATTAATGTCTGACTGTTCATTTGGTAAATAATGAGGCTTTTGATGCAAAGTTGCTCTAAAACTTGCCTTGAAAGTCCATTAAAGTGCCAACTTTGCATTAACGTGTCAATATTTACCAAGTGACACTTCATGACAAGTTATAGACATTCATAAAGACTCTGTCATGTTCATTACAGGTGCTGTCATGTTTATGACAGTGTCATGTCAGTGTCATGCACACCCCGTCAAATAAAGTGTTTTTCACTGTGAAATTATTCCCACGATAATCATAAAGCACTTGCGTTCAAAGATGGACACCTCTTACTATGACCAACTCAGAGGCAACGTGGGAGTAAGTGTGTTGCTCAAGGACACTGACAGTGTGGCTGAAAAAGCCGATCCTCTGACTGAGCAGGTACCACTCTATCAGCTGCAGCCGCTCCTCGGACCACATGGCTTCACACACATTCTCACTTCAGATCCACTACAGGCTTAAATCAGGTTGTTGAGCTGAAAATGTGTCGTTTAGCATTTCTGCTACAAAGCTAAACATCACCCTCCAAGTGTAGAGCTTGAATTTATAGATTTAGTTAGAGTGGAAACTTCAAAGTCACAATTTAGATATGGACATATATGAATATAGACCAAAAACCTGTTTACAAACTGAGTGGATATCAACAATCTCATCACAAATATAATTAACTCTAAACATAAAGTATCTTGTATGGCAAATTGAATATGTATCTGTGCTACATCATTTCAGCATGCACAAAGAAATTATAGAAGCTGATTAATGTGGTCATGTTTTCATCTGTGTGTTTCTCAACATCTCAGAAGCTGATGAAACTCTGATGGCAGAGCAGAAAAACTGTGCATTAAAGTCGTCTCATATTAAAAAGTTTAGTTTTTGATTGGCATTGAAAAAAAACATCAGTCATCTACAGTACCTCATATAAAGTCTCTGTCTGATATCCTAAGTTGTACTTGCAAAAATGTACTTTTCACACAAGTTAAATGTTGGATAAGCAGTCTAAATATCTAAGTAAGTGGGTAAAAAAAAAATAACATTACCCAAATACAAAATGTAGCAATAACATAACAAATAACCATATATTTTTTTTCCCCTTTCTGCCAGTTTCATAAATAAGAGTTTTAAGAATAATAAAAATGCGCATCACTCTGAAAACCCACTCCACAGGAAAACCTGGTGTAACATGTTGTCAGGATCATTTTTTTTCAGCAAGAACAAGAAAGCTGAAGAGAGTTGATTGGAAGGTCTAAATACAAGACAATCACCTGTCAGAGGCTGCGGACGGATTGATTCACCTTTCAGCAGGATAAAGACTTAAATCTACAGCCAAAGCCACAATGAAATGATTTAAATCAAAGCATAATCATGAGTTGGGATTGCCAAATTAAAGTCCAGTCCCAAATCTCACTGAGAATCTGTTGCACCACTAACTGGCCGTGAGCTGTTTCTTCAGTCTCTAGTTGTTCACAGACACAACAGGAAGAGGGGATTCTACTGAGAATTAAATCAAGGGGCCTGAATACAAAAGAATGCCCGCTTTTCACATTTTTTTTTGCGGTTGTATTTAATTTGGAAAACTGTGCATTCTTTTAATCTCTGGAAGTCGGCGTCTCCTTTCTGCAGCATCCTCCCCCCCACGTGGATAAAGCGTGTTTAGACAATCGATGGACGTTACGCAGGGCGGTATCAGAAAGGAAACATACGAGAACAGAACTGACCCGTCAGTTGCTTGACGGACGCACTGACAGTAGAAGTTGGCATCGCTGTTGAGTAAAAACCCAAAGCTTGCTATTGAAATGTACTGATGTGTTTTTGTGAAGGACTTCAATTTATTTCAAAACAAATGGCTCACCCAGTTCTCAACTCATGGGAGAGAGGGAAGGTTGGACAGACGGATGGACGATTAAAGGCTAAATTACTAATTTGTGCACAAACCCTCCGCCCCCCAAAAAATATAGCTATGTGTATTAACATGGCAAAATGTGGAAATGTTCAGTTGGTTTGAATGCTGCTTGTTTTTCAAATCCTATTTTCAATGGAAAAGGGGGGAAAAAAGAGAAAACTTTAGCTTGGGATAGCTGATGTCTTTCTTTTTGTTTCATTTGTCTCAAGATGGAAAATCTGCTTGGATTTCCGACACAGGAACGATACTGAAGTATTCTAATAAAGTTGAAGCAGTTCTAAACTTTTACAACAAATAAACCAATATACAGCCGATACATAGCATCACTGGTGCCAATAACGTACAATAAATTCCCAGAGCTAAAACCCCCAAAAGGGTATTTCAATCCGTTCTGATTTAAGTATTTTAGGTCCCTGGGGAAAAAAAGTAGTTGGTTCAGAGACATTGATTCCATACGGTGTCTTCAGGAAGGTGTCTGTGCTCTCTCAGCGTACCCTTTAACCTGCTGCACAGCTCTAACAGAGGAGGCAGTCAGATGATAATGCGGTCCACAGCTTTCCCTATTTCAGTTCTGTCACAAAGGACTGAAATGGAAGAAAAATGTTCAAATGGAACACTCTGACCAAAAACAGCCAAAAAAAAAACCAATTTGGTCACAGTCAGACAGAAAATAAGGGTACTTCTTTGTTTTTTACATGGCTTTAATGTTCTGTATATTTAAAACAGGTTTGAGTTTGGTTGGATTCATAAAGCCAGTGCTTCAGGAGTCAGATGTGTGGTTTCAATATGAACATTCACAAAAGGGATGACATTAAATGTTTGCCAAAAGAGAGCAGCCTGGGGAACCTGATATGTGTGGAAGGACTTATTAATCCTTTTAAAGTCTTCTGGTTCAGTGTGTCTGTAGAAATGGGGGAAAAAATTGTATTAGAAAAACCCAGCATTAGAAATAACCAAGGAAGCTGTGCTGCTAGAATATAGGCAAAATAAACTTCATCATGATCCCCTCATACATTTAATTACATATTGAACTTAAACCATAGATCACCTTTATTATAAGCATTTAAAAATGCATTTTGATACATGCTTGAGCATGAAAACCTTTCAAATAAAAGATTTATAAGGCAGCCTCTATCCTAAACCAAAGTCTACAGAATATTTAAATGTTTTGTCACCATATTTTTCCTCCCCCAGTTTCATTTTAGGCCTTTTTTTTAAGCATAAAGTATGACAAGGTGATCAACATTTACAGTGATTCCTGTTAACATCCCGTCCGTAATGCTGCGCAACGGATCCACTGGTGCCGTGAGCGATCAACGACGGAGCGTGGCTCCTAGCATCCAGGTGAGGGTTTATAAACATTATTTCACGTCACCGTGGCAACTAAAAATTATGTCTTCAACCCGCCACCTCGTTCACATCGCTTTCTGCCTCTGTAAAATTTTATTTAATTTCCCTTTTTGTCTCCCGTTAATCATGAAATAACATGATCAGCTGGCTCATTTAAAAAAACTGACATTGACTATTTATGGTTGAATGTGGGCGTGTAGACGGCAGAACCTGAGGTGGGATCTCTGAGGTACATCTGTAATTTATAAAAGGAAAATTGCGTGCTGTTGTGCTTACACATGGTTTTAAAAATCTGATTTTTTTTTTTTTTTTTTTCATATGCTATTTTTGCTTATTGGGCGTACCTACACTGTTGGTACGAATCCGACGCAATCCTTTATCAATGAGACCTCCAGACAAACACGTTTTGTTTGTCTGGAGGTCTCATTGCAGCAGTTAAAAGGTTTTAGATTAGTGCCGTTTCTTTTCAATCATAAGTTGGTTTGTTATGAAAAATACCAGAAATATTAGCCAATATCCACTTATTCACAGCTATATAGTGGAACTCTGATAGAGGCAAGTACAAGTGGGGGGGGGGACTGGAAATTATTTTTTTGCAAAACAATAATTTTTGACTACTTGGGGTCAAAATCCAGTCAAAAATGCAAAGGTAATTAGTCACAAAGCCCTAAAAAGAACAGTTGTAATACTTATTTTCGCATTTGAAATGTAACTTTTTATTACAGAGCAAAAAAAGGACAAATAAAAACATGACAAGAAAATTCCAAACATCAGCATTTTGACAAAGTGTTAAAAGCAGCTTGATCCTTCGCTGGAGCACAGGCAGACTGTTTCACTGAATCCTATTGAGAAATGTAACTAAGAGTTTACAAGGTTAGTTAAATATTGTTAGTGTTTTCGCTCTGTAAATTAATAAGCCTTTGTGAGAACAAAATGTCACAGGAACTTCAACCTCTAGTTGTTTCTTACCAGCAGTTTGTCTAAAGGAAATATAGAAGTTTTCATAAAATTTTAAAATAATCTAGCTTGTAGTCATTAAGCACACAGGGATGTAGGTTATGTGTCTTTTTTATGGGGTTTAACTGAGGGACTCTTTAGAGCAGTAGAAAAGGTCCAATATGAAGAAATCTGACAATATTAACGTCATGTTGCAGTTAAGTTTTGTAAACACAAAAACTAAAGATCAACAGAAAGGAGTGTGTATGCAGAAAATTACAGCGTAGCAAAACATGGAACGCAGGTAAAGCTGTCAGAAGGCGACATTGGTGAAGCAGGAGAAACCAGAAATCAGCTCCGTTTCAAAGAGAAAAACTCTTTATTACGAAAAATACTGGTACCAATCCAATGTTTTCTGTCTGTCTCACTAAAACCTTTCAAGTGAAAGAAATGGGAGATAGTATCTTCTATCATTTCGGAGTGGCAAAAGCTATAACTTCACAGATGTTAAATGACACTTTACCTCTACGTATGAACATTGATGGGTTGGCGCTCTTCAGAAACTCAAAAACTGAGTTACGGCCTATTTTGGCCATGATTAAGAAATTTCCAAAGAGTGGTGTTATTGTCATTGGTTTGTATGCAGGCTTGTCCAAGCCTGACTGTCAAAGATTACTTAGAAGACTTTATTGAAGACCTGAAGTCAATAACTCAAGAGGGTTTGCCGTACAAATGAAAACATTTTAATGTTCTACTTCCGGATGCCTTTATCTGTGAAATGTAACAGATGTCATCCTGGCTACAGCTCCTGTGAACTCTGTGCAGAGCTTGGATTTTACATGGATGACACGGTTGTGTTTCCTGATTGTACAGCACCTCTATGAACAGATGAAACTTTTGAACTTTTCATAGATGAAGACCACCATCATGGAGTTTCACCCTTGCTTCGGCTTGGCGTAGGAATGCTGTCGAATTTTGTGCTTGACATGTTAAAAAACGTTAGGAGTTTGTGGATCAAGGGACCCTTTAAGGTACGTCTATCTGCTGCTACCATTTCCACTCTAGTCACTTGAAATGAATCAGAGATCATCTTCCAAGAAATTTGTCTCAAAACCACAGTCACTGGTGGGATATAGTCAACGGAAGGCAACCAAATTCAGACAATTTCTGTTGTACGACGGCCCTGTTCTTCAAGGACGACCATCAGCCACAACTGTATGACTTTCTGTTGCTCTCAGTAGCGATGAGAATTATTTTCAGCCCTGTTTTCAGTTGTTGCAATAAAATAACCAGTTTTTAAAAGACTGATCCTGCCAAAATTGGCAATAAAAAAAAAGAAAGAACTCGATAAAGTAATAAAAAGAAACCAAAAATGAGAACTTTTCCAACTTAAACCTTGGACCTTAATCTTGACCAATAAGAAGGAAGCTGACTTCAAATGCCCACCCACCAGATTCATTTCCCCTTTGCCACTTGAAGGCAGAGCAAAGCAGAAGAAGGCCAATCCAGAATAGTGCAATCCTTTGCTTTTAGTCATTCTTGGTTGTTTTAGCTGAACATTATTTTCTTGTAATATGCCTGTAAATTTGAGTAATGTTTTTTATTTTATTTTTATTTTTTTATCAATTTCAAGTTATTTCAGTAACTATTCTGGGTCTTTTTAGTGATTAACAGAGGTACAAATGCATGTAGTTGTTAGATTCTGATTTGTCATTTCAGATCCTAAAAAAGATGGCTTTTTTTTTTTTTTTTTATCCAGCGAAGAAGATGAATCACCTCTTTTGGAATTTACTACAACTGGCTCTACCTCAAATGTGCATAGTCCCGGTTTACACAGAATGAGAAGCCCCATCGCCACCTCCTCTCTGGGAAGACCCAGGCCTCTTACTGCGAGGTCTGGGTCTTCATTGAACATGAGCAGCTCCTGTGGCATGGGAGAGAGGTCATCGTTACACGACTGGTTGCGCTTCTCAAGGAAGTGGGCGGAAACACAGAAACTGCACGTACACTTGCTGAATATCCTGCTGAGTCAAAACTCTGCTTTACCACTGGTGGAACCACCGGAGGGAGCTGTGTGAGCACAGCCGATGATGTCCTGGCCATGAATGAGAAGCTGTGTGGCTCAGACATGCTTTACAGAGAAAACCTGCCTATCCATGTTTAAACTTCACCTCCCGTGTCCTGAATCTTTATTTACACCTTCGAAGGCGATGCTGTAAGTCCAATCTATGTTCTGTTTGACATTATTTGTTTTAAAAGAGCTGATATAGAGATTGTTTTTTGCCAGGAATTAGCCTTATCCCAACAGCTTGTTTTGCTTTTGTACTGTGTATTAGCATAGCAACGATGCTAACAATTTCATTAACATATGAAAAGATGCTAAAATGATAGTTTATTAGTAACAGCTAAGGTTACCGCTTTTGCATGTTTTCCAGCACTAGCCATTTTATTTGGTGCATTTATTTCACATAAAGAGCTGGTGCAAATTTTATTTTCTGTTTATTTTGTTTCACTCAATCCTTTCACTGAGCTTTTCAAGCAACAATTGTAAAGAATTGTAAGGTATCAAGAAGACCGTAATAAAGAGAAAGACGCTCGGTTTCAGGGCTCAATACCAGTTAAGTTTGCCATATTATATATATTATTTTTATGTAACCCAAACAATGTTTGGGTCAGGGGGCCTGCAGATGTACAGACACCACCTGAACCTGGGAATCTCCGGCCTTCTCCTTATGTCAAACAGGTGGGCTTTGCTTTCATGTTCTTATTTCGCAAAATTTGTAAAAAAAAAAAAAAAAAAAAAACGTGGGCCATGTGTGTTACGCCTTTAGGTTTGTGCTGGATTTGTGTGACATTCGTCATGACGTCGGTTGTGGTTGTGCTCTTGAACGTCGGGTGTAGTGATAGTGTTGTGTGTACCCTCCGATAACATCCTGCAGGTGCCTCTGATATGGGTTACTTATATTAAAGTTGGGTGTGTGCAGCCTAATGTTGGATTTGGAGCACACCTCAGACCTTTTTATGCTCAAGGGAGGCAATCCAAATCCATACCAGGCTTCAAACCAAGTCTAATCACTCTGAAACAGTCCTGACACTCTGTGCCTACGGCCGGTAGAATGAATTTGTGGCACATGCAGAAATCACTCTCACCTTTTCTTGTAACACAGTTAATCACAGCTTTACCACCCTGTAATACAACCAGACAGTATAGGAAGCATAAATGCTCACAAGGATCTAAACTTTTCCAAGACAACTAGCATGGAACCGTTTCCTGTTTCAGGTGACGATTGTACAGATGAACTGGAAGTACACTTATACATTCCGCATAATTCTAATTAATTAAAATAACTTCATTGTACATCATTTTAAAAAAAATAGCCAAACTTGAAAGAACTGGCCTAAAATATAGTATCTTATCGATTTTCAGAAGTTGATACTTCTGATTCCAGAAGTTGTTCTTCTATGAAGACACTGCAAGTGATTAAACAGCAGCTAAAAATCACTGAGTAGACCAAAAAACAAAGAAAACCATCTGTGTGCAAGCCTCACAAAACCTAAAAAACTGGACTTTCAGTCTGAATGTGGACAAGTTTGCCTTACCTTACTTAGCAAAGAGATAAACTTTTCAAACTGAGTTGCACACCTAAGCTTGTCTGAAGGTACCTAAACTTATAGTTCTTGTGAGGCAGCAGCAGGGTTGAGCGTCCATGTTACCAACGCTGCACACATAAATCAAGGTTTAAAAAAAACCTGTAATGGATATGGATTTCCTCTGATACAGCAAGATCATGCACATGAAATTGACTTTCAATAGATAAACGACAACAGAAATTAGTTTGCACATTAAACTTCTCATTAACTCACTGAGTTTTTGAATAATACAGTATGCTTGAGACACATCTGAAATACTCTCCCAAACAATAAGGTGTCTCAATCTCTCCCTTCTCTCAATGTTTCTCTCTCTACACACACATGCAAGCTCTCACAGAAAAAAGCCCTTTTCTGTGTGCTTAGGCAAAAATAAATTCATATCATCCATCATTTGTCCACTTTAAAGCAATGTTTCATTTGTGAAAGCCCATAATAGTCACATATTAAAAATCATCAATGAAAACATTAATTACAGTAAATCTAAGTCCATAATAGGCTCATATACTAATTTGTCCTTTTTTAAATCAAAAGCTTTGAAGTAAAATATTACGGAGAAGCAAATGGTATGTGACTTTAAAACTATTTTGGCATTTTCTATTTTTTAAAGACCGGTATTATGTAAATTCATCCTTTTTGAGTAAGCACATACCTGGAGTGTTGTCTTTACTCATTCAGCAGAGGCTAAATGGTTGCTTCTGCAATCTAACCAAAACTTCTCCTTGGACTTTCAGTCTCCAGACAAGCTTTTGCCTCTCAGAGCGCCCCTCCCCTGTTCATCACCCACTCAGCTCCTCCAGACTAGCAGCAGCAGCAATTAGCAAACACTATTGGTACTGGGCTTATAACGCCAAAGTACTCTCTGCTTGGTGGTGCCGAACTGTCAAAATCAGCTTTCATGAACCGCAGAATTGCGCAAATTGAAATTACGAAAATGAATTTGCTTACTGGAAACTTGCACGGGATCAACAGCCGGATGTTACTACTGGTGAAAAACGACAAAAGAGACGAAGGAGCAGAAGGAAGGCGGTTTGTTTAACTGGCTCCTCGAGTATAAGGAGAAAAAAAAAACAGGCGTCAGTTATGGCTATGATGCAAAGTCAAATTTCTCTTAAAAAAAACAACAGAACAAATGAAGGTAACAGATACTTGATTGTGCTATAAGTGCCTATGAGCCTGTAAAGTACATTACATTACACTCTCCTTTAACTGTTAATATTAGTTAGCATTTGTTAACTGTTACAAAAAATTTTTGGCCTAAAGAATGCATGTTAAATATTTAGCCCAAAGAAGGTTTACGTCTTATAGTGAAGAAAACTAAACTGTTTCACTCACTGTCCTGTCCGATGACACAAAGTAAACCAGAGAATAAAACATAAATGTTGCAGAATGAAAAATAGCTGTACTCCTTGACGTCATGACAGATTCTTACGTCTGAGGTAAATAAATTACCTTTGCATTGATTGCTTTATTTTTCATCTTCCCTGCTAACAAGTAAATTAGTGTTGTTGGCGAAGTACTAAATAGTCAGTACTTAGCCAAATACTTAACTGCACTTTCATCCTGTGAACAAAGGATTGTTCATCAGTAATTTGGGGATGTTAAGGAAGTTTTTTTGTTAATTTTTATCTTCCCATCATAAAACAAAGTAGATTCAAATAAAAGGTTGTTAATGCTGGAGCGATAAATTCTTCAGGATGCTGTACACCAGATCAAATTTTTACGGTCCGACTGTAAAAGTGCTTCACGTTTACGTCAATAAGGAAAAAGTTTCCCCTCTTATTAAAGTATTGAAATTATGATTTAGTGCTACACAAATTGCTCTGCAGTAAACTGACATTTGAACAAGCTAACCTTCCAGTGTTTTCCAATTAATACGTATCACCATTGCAGACGATCACATTAGAACTCAGTGTTTGGTGTTCACCTTAAGTTTGAACGTGTAGCACATAAACAGATCTATATTCCTCATAACTCAATGCTGGTATTTTTAACTTGCACTGAGTTTTTTATTGTGCGGCCTGACATTTTTCAACAGTCTCTTTTGTCTCCACATAAACTTGACAGAAGAGGCATAAAAAACTTTTCTTGAAAGACAAAGGAAAAACAACAGGTCGATCAAACACAATCTATGTAACCTCACCCACGTTTGCCAGGCTGAATCTTTGCTAACTTTGAGGATGAAAATTCAACGATAGGACTCACAATAAAGGCTTTTTCTGGTTAAAAAATAAATAAATAATAATAATCTAACAGCGTGTCATACATTCCTCTTGAAACTGAGAAAGTGTATAAATCTAGAAGCTTGTCAATTTAATGATGTAACCGGATTGCCTTGAGACAGATGAGCGTCCGCCCTGCCCTCCTTCTGTAGCAGGTATTTAGTTTATGGTTTAAAAAAAAGTCAAGTGGGACATTAAGGATCTGATGCACAATCAGTTCTCGCATCTTTCTTGTCAGTAAACAAACATGACTTAACTTGGCCCTCTGTGCTGCTTGATAAATGTGTAAATCAAACAGAACATTTTTGGATTCCTGCTCATGACAATTAAACAGGGAAAAGCAGAAATGTTGCTTTCTTTTACTTTTTATTTTTCCTTACAAATAAGCACTTAATAATAATTAAAAATGTAGGTTTTCATCAAACCACAACATGCAATGGTTGTATGTGAAAGAGACGCGTCCTCCCCTCACATTTGAACAGTAGTCGCATGGACCCCACACACACATTTACAATAAAATATTACCTCCCAGCAGAATAGGCATATTGTTAAAATTCAACTTCAGGTTTCCCTGGTTACCTACAGCAACTCACCTGATCACATCCTCCGCCGCCAGGCGGGTTTACGACGTACATGTGTGCTCTGCCAAACAGCGAACGTGACTTGTGCCAGAAGCAGAACCTTCTCGTTTAATTGTGCTAGTGGCTCAGTTGAAGTAACTGCATTAGAGGAAGATGATTGGACCGCAGACGTGTAAAGCGTCTTTGCTGGACAGAAGTCAAAGCGGAGGCTGAAGTTGACATTTTTCAAAATATTTTCAAAATAAAATACAAACTGCATGGGAACCTTGACACACCAGTCAAGTCACAGAGAGCCGCACTGAAGAGAGAGGAAATATGTATGCGGCTTGCGAGCCGTCCATTAGCCACTCCTGCTCTGGCCGACGTGGACAGAACAAAGGCTTCTTACAGCCCTGAACCATACCAATGCTTTTTGCTTTAAGTAGACAAACAGGTTTGCCATTATGCATGTGCATATTAATGGTCAGATGCAATACAAATTGAAACCTCTGAAACTAGAGATTACAATGGTTAGTGTGCTTCTAAAAATATTTTATTGACAAAAAATTAGTTGTGAGTGGTTGTGCTCTCCTAAGTCTTCATTCCAAAGTTTTAATTGCTAGAAATCCACACCACTTTGCCCCCCGCCTACTCCATAGAAATAAGGGCTAAAGATGTGATGGACCTGGACTTTTTTATAAATCTGAAAAGGTTTCAATTATAAACCTCCAATCTTCTGTTGAACTGAAACTTGACATTTATCATACGTTTGTCTTGAATGACAAAGCAGATGCAATGCAAACAATGTAGTGCTAAGATTCAACCTTGGAGCAAAAAATGTGGTTGTGAGTCAACCTGCAGGCAGAAAAAACTGTATATTCTACAAACACTTATCTATCCAACCAGTCAATGTGTAAAAGTAGCTCTGCTTGTGTCAGTGTGTATTGTGATTTGTAGTGGAAAAGCACCTTTACTGCTGTAGAAATCAAATATATTGAGATTTAGTGAATAATGTATAGCCTATTCATGGCTTTCAAGCTGATAGTTCGTGAAACGTGGAAAGAGTTCAAGAGAAAAAAGTAACAAAATAGCACTTTGAATGCTCATCCATCCATCCATTGTCTTCTGTCTCTGTAAGATCTGACTGGTACATGATGCGATGTGATGTACACACATATTGACTTTCTCACAAACACACAGCATGTCAGTACGTTGGTTTTCAACTGCAAAGTTTTGTTTTGAAAATAAGAACTTCTTAGTCAGATTATCTGAACAAATTTAAAAACAGAGCAATAAAAAAAAAAGATTGTGCTAAAGATAATATTTTTACAACATTTACCATCAGTCCAACAACAGTTAATTTAGCTGGTCCATTTCCGTCTGCTTGACGTCTTTCATTCTGCTCCAAACGTTACCAAAGTTACACGGACAAATTGCACTATGCAATCCAAACACACAAACCAATCAGTATTCATTCATAAAGCATGTTATTCAATGTTCACAGTGCACTATATTTTCATTATAGCTTTTATTTTGAAAACATACAGGAAGTAAAGTTAATCATGGGAATTATTAAATTACCCCAGTAATTAAACTCCATAAGGAATTCAGACAAACTGGTCTTTGTTGCTGTAACTAGCAGGTGAATCTTAGGAGAACCGTTTTTTATTTATATGTTTACACCATCTGAACACAAGATGATCACAGTAATCAAAAGCATTCTGATGCAGATCAAAGTGATCAAGCAACTTTCAGCCATTTAAAACAGCCATAACATTTTTGAATAGAGGCAGCGGTATTAGCTGTGAATGGCTATTTAATTCTTTTCACTTTATTATTTCTGTTTAATTTGCAAGGACAATGTGTGGGCAGAAAAAAAAGAAAAAAAAACTTTAACTAGGTGGGCATTAGAAGCATTTGGTCCAAATGAAAAGAATTCTTTCTGAGCTCCAGAGACAGTCTCCTAGCTAGGAAGGAGAATTGTTCAGACCCTTTTGTAGACGCTCAGTCTCTTTACAGGGAAAGGCAGGTGGTGTATTACAGGCTTGTGCTGTACAACACATGGCTCAGAGGAGCTGAATTGAGAAAGGAAAGGTGAAGGTAAAATGGGTTTTTTTTAAAAGGTGGTGTTACTTTGATATCATCTATTCATACAGCACTAGTTTTGTCAAATGAAACGATCTACAAACTGTTTTGTGAATTAGAAACAACCTTGGTTATTACCGTTTCCATTGTTCAACACTGTAGATCTCTGCTATAGCTGAAATGGGAACGTGTCCAACCTCCGTAGCAGTTTCTATACCGAACAGCTATAAAAACGGTATCCATTAGCCCTGGCACAGACAAATGTTTCTCTCTGCACTATTGTGGTCAATTGACTTCTCAGTCAGAAACACTCTCCTTTTTTCAGTTTGATTTTTTCTTTGCAACCGTTCCGTCTTGGCATTCCAAGTCTGCAATATGGAGAAGGTGATTGCCCACACAGGCTACGGACAGAGTTGCTTTATAAAAAGTAAATCTTAATATGGAATCCTCATTGCGTGATTGACCTGATGCAAAACATCCAAGTGGGCAGGCCACATTAACATAGTAAGCTGTGCTTTTATGACTTTCAACCGTTTGGATTATATAATTGTCGGTGTGTGTGTGTGTGGGGGGGGGGGTGTATGTGTGTGTTTGGTGGGGTGAATGTTTGTTTAGTTCATTCTCTATTAGAAAATGAGGTTTTAACTAAAGAGAATGGACTTTATGATACACACTCAGGGGCCGAGTATACTGTTGCTCAGGAGCTCCTTGTTTTATTACAGACTCACACAGAGGTTATGCATGACCTCCACCAAACGATAATCTGCACATTATCCATCAAAGACCAAATGAGCGCTACAAATGGTGAGACAGGTTCCTCTTCAATGCCACTGAAGACACTTTAGTCAGAAAACATTTGCAATGGATGCCAGAGAGATCATTCCAGGCCACAGTTTGATTTCTGACTCGGTTAATATTTGTGCTGAAGGAAAAGCGCAAACAGTGACAACCTGCTGCTGCTGACATAATGTGAGAAACCAGGCGGTAAGTCAACATATTACTGTTTTTTTATTTTCTGACTAAATTCAACTGCAGGTCAAAACTTTATGTTCAGATTTCTGTAAACATTGTGATGACTTTCCTTTCACATCCAGCGTATATTAACCCATCTTACTTCATCATGTCAATGATTGAATAAGAAGCCTTGGATTCTTGCACAAACTGAGAAACCTCAACTCAATAGTGTATTCAAAGCTGAAGAGTGAGTGCTACTAGGACATTAGCATCTACTGATACTTGTACTACTGCCACATGCCATTTGGGATCCAAATGTAAATATAACAGGACACAACCAATGAGCAAAAATGCAGCAATTTCTCATAGAAAACATTGTTTTATTTCCTTTTTCACATTCAAGGAGACAATTGAAAAATTTGTCTATTACTGCCGCACATGAGGTTTAAGTGAGAACAGTGTATCCAAGTGTAAGGCTAGTGTGGGGTGTGTGTGTGTGTGTGTGTGTGTGTGAGATGGTGAGTCCAAAACAGACGACCATGTGGGACCATTGAGTTCCTTAGGCATGAGAGTTCTTCTAATATCAAAACAAAACTCGAACTAAATGCCTGGTATTACTGCTGTCACTTTTTTTCCCCCAAACAGCTTAAACAAAATCTTACCGCACTTATCTTGTGAGACTGAGCGGCTACTTAATGAGTATATTTCTATGGATCTGCTGGGGAGACCCCTCCGCAGTGACAGAGTGTGTAATAACGTTGGTGAAACTGCTTAGCTTTTTATCTTTTCATTGAGCATAAAATTGAATGAATCTAATAATTCATTTAAGCCTGTGAGTTTAAATGGAAACACATCCTGGCTTATTAAACACATCAGAAACAACAGCTGAAGCCTAACCTAAATAAAGCATGCTATTTCTTACTTCCACTAAGCATGTAAAGCATGTTTGGGGGCTGAATGGTTCCGCCTCTGCTGGAAAGATCAAGAATTGACTTTGTTTATTTTGTCTTGCCATTCTAAGACTACAGAGGGAGCGAGTCTAAAAAACCACAGATGGCTCCCAAGAGTTCCAATTTGCAACGGCACGTACAAAACACGTATAATAATATTATGGCGGGCGGGGGGTCGGAGGTGGCGGGTCCTGGGGAAGGGCAGAGCGTGCAGCAGCACACGGCGTTTCTGAGCCAGAGGTCAATTAGGCATGCTGAATAATCTGGGCATGAGTTCTCTCTGCTGCTGATCTGTATTCCGCACCTTCCTCCTTCACTGATCTCCTCTCCCTCCATTCCCAAGTCTGACCACAACACAGAGTTAGCGGAGGAGCGAAGAAGGATCGAAAATGAAGCGTGTCTTTTATCTTCTGCGGCTTGATGGGGGAAAGAGACAATGTTCTCCTCCTGTGGTCGCTCCCCTAAGTGAAGCACACATTTAGTCTGCTTTGGGGGTATACAAGAAAGAAATGGCTGGCAACTGGAATGGGATGGAGAAAGGTCAGCAAAGTGTCGCACAGTCAATCTTTCAGATGAAGTCGGGCTACTTTCCACAATCTTGCATTGCACTGCAACAGAGACAAAGGGGCAGTGGGTAATAAACAAGGGTCATGTTTCCTCAATAGCAATTTCCTGTCTTGCACTACATGGATTTTACCAAAAAAAGAAAAGAAATCTCTAAAGCAACTGTACCATCTAGTCTATGTGAAGGAAAAGAGCTAAAATAAACTGATTTGCATACTGTAATTTTTAGATCACAGTGGTGCAGTGTGGCCATATTTTGGGACTAAATCTGGAGGAGTTTAGTCAATGGATGTATTCCCCCCAGTCAAGTTAGTATTTACATATAAGTTTATCATAACCACATGAATTTAAGTTCATCATAGATGTCCTGAGTTAAGTTTCCTGTAACTGTCAGGAAACTTAACACGCAGCTGTCAGTGACATAATGAATTATTGTTCTGCTTCATGTTGAGGGATTTCCTACAACACAATCCATCTTGATGTCGATCTGCTGCCTTGGTAAGACAACTAACCCTCTGTTATTCCAAACATAAAGTTGCAGGTTTTCCCACCAATATAATTTGCGATGCTCTTCAGATGTGGTAAGCCTGTGGTACCGCCCAGAACTACTAACACTTTTCCAGGTGGTCCAGGTTTACAATGTCAAGTTATATGGAAAAAGTCACCCTTAAAATTTTTAAGACCTTTCCTGAGACCTTCTCCATCAGCCATTGTAGGTATGAAATACTACAATGGCTGATGTATCAGCCCCCTAGCAAAGCTGGGGGCTGATAAAGTCACTCTGACCAGAGGGCAAAAAACCTCTGACATCATGAGTCTTCTTCTGAGACGAATTTGAAAACTGATAGGGTAAAACAAAACTTTTCAACTGCTATATTATTTGCTGATCTTATGCCTCCTCTACTGATTCTGAAGATACTGGGCAGATTAGATTGACTCCGGCAACACATAGAGACTGAAATCTGATTGGACGAAACATTAATAGTCGACAGAGACGTGTGCAGGAAACGGTGCTGCTAAGAGAGAAACTACAATAAAGAGAAGAGACTGTTGAAAGTAAACGAGGAACATTAATTTAAATAAAGACTATAATTTCAGTTGATTCTGTTTAGACCTGACGGCCCAGGATTGTCATGGACTGATTTCTTTTTTTTGTGTGACTGAAGCAATAAGAAGCAACTTTATCTTTGGTTTGGCTGCCAGTTTATTCACAGGCAACTGATTATGTTGTAAAAGAGTTGAGGGAGGAATCTCCATCTGCAAGCAAAGCCCTTCCTGTACGTAAAATCTTTAACCAACAGCAAATGAAAAAAATGGGCACTTGTTTATATATATATATATATATATATATATATATATATA